>PJRA01000444.1:1090681-1186103 GCA_016987375.1 Brachionus koreanus | reverse complement strand
CTTTTATTTTTTTCTTTTGCACTCTAATAATTGTAAAATTCAATTTATAAAAAAATTTAGATAAATAAAATAATTAATTTTTAAACTTTTGCAACATACTGTATAAATATTATATACAAATAAAATAAAAATAAAAAGTGTTTAAAAACTTAAATTAGAGTTTTATTTTAGTTTCCATTTTAATACATAAATACATCTAACTGTAGAATTCTTTCAACATGTTAAAAAATGAGTGGGCATTAATACACGTATGATTTTTTACATTTTTTTTTAAGCTAATAAATTATTTTTGATCTCATATATAGTCAAATTTTTTAACTTTTCGTTATTTTTTATATAAATTTTGAAAATACCATAAAAACGCTATTTTGGTAAATAAGATCACGCGTTTATGCAAAAAAACAGGCGTTAATTTGTAAATGCGTCTTAATGCGTAAAAAATTGCGGTTTTTAAGTCCCGGGATTGCCGTCCAACCTGAGACTATTTCGTTTTTTATAGAACCGTTGTATATTTAATAAAAGTTTTTGATTCATCTTTCGTCAAAAAGGTCATTATTAAAGACTAGATTCTTAGAACGATAGGCTTCTGGAAAATAAATAAATTGTTAGACATTTTCTAAGAAATATTTAATGATGCCCATTTTGACGAAAGATGAATCAAATCTATACGAATTTTTTTTCGTTAATAAATTGTAAAAAGGCAAAAAGTCAATATTAATACTAAATTTTAATTCTGATTTGAATTTAAAGCAAATTACAGAACCAAAATTTAAGTTAAATTTGATAAATAAAGGCGTTCTTTTTAAAAACTTAAACTAAAAATATCATAATTTCCAAATTTTGCATAATTAGAAATAAGCATGCTCTTTTGAATATGCTTTTCAGTGAACGATACTTTCAAAAATGTGCATAAGAATTTGAAATTCATGGATTCCATATTGCTTTTTAAGCTCAAAACTAAATCATTAATCCAAATTTTAAATAATCATTTTTTTCATTAAGAATATTTATAAAACTTTAAAAATTATTTAATTTTTAACTTTAAAATTTAATTAAGATGGAACATCGAATCAAAAATTTAGAAGATCTTTGTGAATTAATCACTAGAGAAGTAGTTGATCAAAATAAAAATATGATTGATATGAACAAAAACTTAATAAGTGAAATAAGGGCTTTACGTGAAGCATATGTAAAGCAAGACGTAATTAGACAAATAATTTATCAAATTTTTACGTAATCTAATTAAATGATTTAAGGAAGATTTTGAAGAGTTTAAGAATTTATTAAGAAAAATCTATGACCTTAACCGTCAGGTATTATTTATCCTTTAAAAATTAATATATTTATTTTTTTTAAAAATTATTATTAGAATTTTCCACCTACAATGCTTCCGCCAATACCACCAATTAGCCATCCTCCTCAACTTCCTCCTCATTTCTCTGGTCAAATAAATAACTCAATGCTTGATCAAATTAATCAATCAATGCTAAATAATCTTAGTTTTCAAAGTGTTCAAACTCCTTTAAACCAAAACCAAGTTCAAAATCTTCAAAATTTGAATCAAACGATGCCTTCATCTGCTTCAGCAATGACCAAACAAATTCAAACTGATTTTAGTCAACCACCTCCACAAGTAAAACCGTTTTCAGTTGCCCCTTTTCCACCATGTAATCCTCAACAAAGCTCAGCGTTTTCCGGGCAACAAGTCAAGCCATTTCAAAATCTAATTTCAAATCAGCCATCGCAACAAGTTTCAGCCAACTCTGTAAAATTCATTCAAAATATAGCAACTACTAGTACACCACATTCAAATCAATTTACATTTAAACCAGCACCACAATCAACTATTCCCTCTCAAAATGAAAAACCAAAACCTCCTGTTTTTGATTTCACACCAAACAAAT
Organism: Brachionus koreanus; assembly: GCA_016987375.1. Classification (NCBI taxonomy): domain Eukaryota; kingdom Metazoa; phylum Rotifera; class Eurotatoria; order Ploima; family Brachionidae; genus Brachionus; species Brachionus koreanus. The sequence goes on along the minus strand of PJRA01000444.1, from coordinate 1,184,199 downwards.
CAGGAGAAACAAAGCCAACTTTGATACCAACTTCTGAAGCAACCTCTAGCATTTTTTCAGGTGCTAATCTATTTAAGACTACTGATTCTAACAAGCAAAATTCATTAACAAATATGTCATCAGTGGGAAATATATTTAAGCCAGCGACAATTAGTTCTACAAATAATACTCAGACTTTAATAAATAAACAAAATGAAGAAATTGAAGAAGTTCAAGCAAGTGAAAATCCGGAAGAATATGAACCACAAGTTGAATTTAAGCCTATAGTTAACTTAAAGGAAGTAGAAGTTAAAACAGGAGAAGAAGATGAAGAAATATTGTTAAAACTGCGTTGTAAATTATTTCGTTTCGATAGTGGAGCTAAAGAATGGAAGGAAAAAGGTCTTGGCGAACTAAAATTGTTAAAAAACAAACAAACTGGAATAATTAGAATACTGATGAGACGTGAGCAAGTCCTAAAACTATGCGCAAACCATCGAGTAAATGGAGAAATGAAATTAAATGAGATATCTCCTAAACAATTTAGCTGGATAGCATCTGATTTTTCGGAAACTGAACCTAAAAATGAAATACTATTAGCTAAATTCAAAAATCCTGATGATGCAAATAAATTTAAAATAGAATTCGAAAAAGCAGTTAAATCAATGAAAGTTTTGGAAAGTTCGAAATGTCAAACTAAAACACCTAGTAAACCTGAAAAAGCTTTACTTGAAAAGCCTAGTTTGAGTGAATGTTTTAAAACAGACTCTTGGAATTGTAATGTATGCTATGCGCCAAACAAAAAAGAAGATTTAAAATGCGCTTGTTGTTCTACTTTGAATATTAAAACATCGACCGCTGAAAATAACTGCTCGTTAAGTACACAATCACAACAAATTCAAAAAATAGAATTCTGTTCTAAGGATACAAAAAACCAAAATTCGTCTCTAATGAATGCTCTTAATACAGTATCTTCTACTTCTATTACCGCACAAGTATGTTCATCCGATAAAATATCACAATCATCTTCAAGTGGGGTAAAAACAAGTACAGTTCCTTTATTTAGTAAAGATGAAACTAAATTGAGTGAAACTAGTTTATTTAAGCCATTAGGCTTTTCTGGAGGATTTACTACACCAAATAGTCAAGGTTTATTTGGTTCTAAACCGACTCCTTTATTTGGATCACAATCGGTTAAGGCCGAAGAAGCTGAGGAGGAGGCAGAAAATCAAAATCCTGAAGAGTACGAACCTGAGGTTGAATTTAAACCATTAGTAAAGCTACAGGAAGTTGAGGTCAAGAGTGGAGAGGAAAACGAAGAACCAATCTTCAAACAGCGCTGTAAATTGTATCGTTATGATAGCAACTTAAAAGAATGGAAGGAAAAAGGTACTGGAGAAATAAAAATATTAAAGCATAAGATAAATGAGAATATGTTTCGCATACTTATGAGAAGAGATCAAGTTTATAAGCTTTGTGCTAATCACAGAATAACAAATGACTTGAAATGGGAACTTTTTAATGAAAAACAAGTTAGATGGTATGCGCAAGATTATTCAGAAGGTATAGGCAAACATGAATTACTAGCTGCGAGATTTAAAAATGAGGAAGATGCTAAAAAATTCAAGCATTTATGTGAAGAATCTCAGGAAGCTACATTAAATGAAAGCAGTGAAAAAAAAGAAGAAAATTTAACAGGACAAACAGCATTTAAATATGACAGTTCTAAAAAAAGTTTAAGTGCTATTTTTAACCAAAAAGGTTGGAAATGTAGTGATTGTTACGTATTAAATAAGGAAGAAATGTCAAAATGCTTGGCCTGTCAAAAAACGAGAGATGGCACATTATTTAATGAACAAAGAGAATCCATAAATGGAAAGGGTGAAAAAAAGAATTTTTCATTTGGACTAACAGATACTATCAAATCTCCAATATCATTTAGTCAAACTTTTGGACAAGTTTCTAACAATCAAAAGAATGTAGCAGGAAGTGACAAAATTGAAAGCATTTTTAGCACAAAATCTGGACCATCATTCTCTGATTTAGCCAAAACAACAAGTGCTTTCAAAGGTGGATTTACTGGAGGATTTACTACACCAAATAGTCAAGGTTTATTTGGTTCTAAACCGACTCCCTTATTTGGATCACAATCGGTTAAGGCCGAAGAAGCTGAGGAGGAGGCAGAAAATCAAAATCCTGAAGAGTACGAACCTGAGGTTGAATTTAAACCATTAGTAAAGCTACAGGAAGTTGAGGTTAAAACAGGGGAGGAGGATGAGGATATTTTGTTTAAACAAAGATGTAAATTATATCGATTTGATACTAAAACAAAAGAATGGAAAGAAAAAGGTGTAGGCGAAATAAAAATTTTGAAGCATAAAGTTAAGGAAAACAATTTTAGAATTCTTATGAGAAGAGATCAAGTTCTAAAACTTTGTGCAAATCATCGGATCACACCAGAGATTAAGCTTGATCTTATAAATGAAAAACAAGTAAGATGGATGGCAAATGATTGCTCTGAGGGGGCATTACAAACAGAATTATTGGCAGCAAAATTTAGGTCTGAAGATGATGCAAAGAAATTTGTACAGGAATTCAAAAATTCACAAAAAATAAGTAAAGAAATTCAATTTCCGGCATCATCTAAATCGGTTCAAGCAATAAATAATTTATCAGAGTTAAAAGCTGAACAAGGAAGCTGGACCTGTCAGCATTGCTTAACTGTTAATAAACCGAATACGGTTAAATGTGCCTGTTGCAACATGGAGAAATTCAAAAAATATGAAACAAATGATGTTAAAATTGTCTTTGAAGCTGAACCATCTAATGAACAAATTGAAAAAGCAAGATCATTTGGTCTACCGGATACATTTTATTTATACGAGAAAAAACCTAATTGTAAAGGATGTATTGGTTGCGAAAATGAACAATAATTTTTATATTTGGATTATTACGTAGGGATCTTTAAATCCACATTCTTATTCACAAAATGAATTCATTAGCTTAATGAATTTTTAAAGGAAGTTTTCAAGTTTCAAAACTTATAAATAAATATCTACTTTAAGACTAATTCCATTATTAATTTTATCAATATATAATTGATCGATTCGAAAATCTCTGAAAACCACAATTTTATAATGAATGAAAACTTTGGGTTAAATTTTTATGAATGTTGATTTCAATAAATATTTTGCAGATTCATCAAAATTATTTGATTTCAAAAAATTTTTATCATTGTCTTCTGAGATATTGATATTTTAAACTTAAGTTGTTTAAAAGTCTTAGAGCTATAATAGCTTTAATTAATTTAGTTTTTTTTTTCTCAGTCATCAGATTTTTAAACTTGTAAGCATCCTTAAAATTACCTCGATTTAACTTGCAATGACTCAAAAGTTAAATGAATTAAAAGCATAATTTTTTTTGTCGGTAAGTCATTTATTTAAAAAATAGATTTTATTTTAAAAAATAGATTAAATTGAAATTTTCGAGTAGAATCTATTAAAAAAAAACAAAATATTTGTGAATAATTATTTTTATTAAATAACTAATTTAGAAGTGAGAAAAAGTAATGGTTATGTTAAATTTATTTTTATTTATTTTTCTGGTGCTTGTTACAAAAAAAATTATAAGCTTCTTTACTAAATCTTTGATATGATTATCTTGTTTCTAACCCCTCACCTCTAATGCGTCTCAATTTTAGACTAGTTAAACCCATTTTCATACACCTTTCTTCATAGTTTAATATAGTTTAAGTATTTTAGTTAACCTATGTTGAATATCTTTCAATATTTTATATCTTTTAATAAATATGGTGACCATACAGGTTTGGTTTATTCATAAATAATATGTTCATACATATTCAAGGTTTGGTCTAATATAACAAGTATATAGTCTTTTCTATATATCAGTTTCACGTGTTTTAAAAGTTTTCTTCAATATACCAAGCATTCTGTTACTTTTTTTAGCAGCTGTATTGGTCGTCAAATTTCAGATTTTTTCTAATAATTTCTAGCTTTGTTTTAGTCAATTCAATTTTTTGTCACCATCATTTAAATAATATTTGCATTCATTATTGTTCAATACGCATTACTTTATATTTATTAAAATTTTAAAAATCTTTTAAAATTTAAAGTTTTTCTTTTTAAATCTTCTTGTAATGATTTTAATTTGTTTGTTTCCACATCAAAAATATAATCTGAAGCGTAGTTTTCCAATACAAATCTTTGCTTTCTATTTACTAAGAATGACTTAATCTTTCTCAATGTCAAACCAGTGATACCATACGATTCTAGCTTGAAAATCTTTTACATGGCACAGTATCAAATACTCCAGCGAAATCCAAGAATAAAATATCGACTGGTTGCTTAATTAATGTATTAAATTTTCAAAAGTTCATTGTTTCAACTAGATTGGTTGTTCAAGATTTATTTTTTACAAATCCATGCTGATTTGTTCCAATATTTCATTACTAAATAAATTATTTACAACATGCTTTCATTTTAATATTTCTAATAAGTCAACGATATTGGTCGATAGTTATTAACTATTTCATCACCATTTATGACTCTTTTACCATCTTTATCTAAGCAGTTTATTCGGTGTTTGATTTCTTTTTTCTGGTTTATATCTAAAAATAATCTTTTAGGATTTTTTTTATCAAAAGCAATTTTTTCATCACATTTCTGAATAGCTAAAAAAAAATTATATTCTTTAATTATAAATCTGGATTTAAATGATAATCCATTTTTTGTTATTTTAATTAGACAAAGACAATCCAAATTGTTCAATTTTTTTAATTGTGAAAAATTTTAAAATTTTCAAGTTGTTAAAAGGAAAAAGACTTACATTTCATATAGTTGCCAAGGAATTTTTTTTGTAATTAATTTAATTATAAACAAGCTAACTATTTAGGGGCTAAAAAATTTTTTCGATGGATAATATGATTCTATTCTATAAGTAGCTAATTTAAATATGATATTTGTATCGATTATGAAGAACAATTTAAAATTAGTGATCATATAATTTATCTACTTGTCATTTGTTAAAATAACTAAAATTTTTATAAAAAAATTATTGATCATTCAATTAAAACTTTAATAATCTCAAAAATATTTACTAAGTTAATTTAGATAAAACATAATTATTTTATTAAGATAATATATAATAGGTTCAATAAAATAATATAATAAAATTTAGACGAAATTTTATCTCAATGTTTTGCTCCAATTTACCGGATCTTGATATAATAATTGACTCTCTTGTTGCCATTCATGTCTTTTTAGCAAATAATTATGCATCCACTTGTCCTCCATTAGCTTAAATTTATATTTTAGAAAAGTTTGTGACCAAAATCCTCTTACTTGTTTATTTTCATCCCTATAGCCCATCAAATATTTTGCCTTTTCCATTCTTTTAATTTTGTCTTCATTTTTAAATTGTTGATCTAATTCAGATACAATTTTAAATTCCAAAATTTTGTCATCAAAATCTTTTCTTAGCTGCCTATCTTTTTGATCAATCTGTTCTTTTAATGTTTCACGTATTTTTTTGCTAATAACATATAAAAATTTATTTTAAAATTTTTTTTTTCAGAAATTTTTACTTGTACTCCTCACGCTCTTCAATTCCAGCATACGGATAAATTGACCAAGCTGTATGTGCTTGTAAATACTGAAGCCGTTTCATTTCATTTGACCTTTTTTCATTATGAAATGTAGGATCTGCTGTCTCATAATCTACTTTGACTTTATAAGGTGAAGATGGTCTACCAGTCATTTCAATTCGCTTTGGCGGTTTATATATTTTAACTTTAGCTTGAACGACTCTCGATGGAAGTCTCTCTACTGGCTTCCATTTATACATGTAATTTGTCGCAATTGGTGAATTTTTAATATTTATAAAATCAGTCGATTGAGTTGCTCGAGAGTATGACGTGCTTCGATTTTTGTCATTAAAAATCAATGTTTTATTTTTGTCGTGTTTGAGAGATCCATGTTTTTTGCTAGATTTGAGAGTTATTTCTTCTTTATTCGGACTGAAATCGAAATCAAAATTAGTAATACTTGTCGAAGGGAGAAAATCACTTATCAATTTGTTATCTTTTCCAGAGACTATTTTAGCTTCTCGAACAATTTCTGGAAGAACAGTCATAATTCATTGAAAAATCTTTTGGAAAAATTATATCTAACAGAGCAAAATATTTTTCAAATAAATTTTTCATTTAGAGATTAGTTTAGAGCTGATCGGCTTTTCTGAAAAACATAAAAAAGATGAAAAAACTTAAAACTAATAATAATTGTTTATAGACTCTATTTTGAACTTGTTGCTTTGTTTACTTGAAATTCAAATCAACAAAACTTAAATCAGAAATTTACAAAATGTAGCTGCGAAGCTAATTTGCTATTGTGAAGTAATTTTTAAGAAACAAATGAAATTCAAAATTGAGTTGCAAACAAAAAACATTACAGGTATAATATATTTATATTTAGTGCTTTAAAATTTCGAATGTTTTCAAGCCTGTTGTTCTTGACAATTTAATTTTTTTTCCAAGTTTAAATGCATAACTCTTATTTTCCATTTAACTTAAAAGTTACTATTTGGTTCTATTTGGCTTCTTTCTAAGGAATAAATTTTGTTTGCTTTAAATGTTTATTTTATGAGAAAATAATTAAAAAATATTAATAATTTTGTGAAAATATTTTAATTTTCTAAAATCAGATTCAAAAATCGATTTTTTTTATTTTATTTTATTTCATAGCATGTCCAGTATTTTATGGGATTAAATTTTGGTTAGAAACAGTTCTATAAAGAATAAAAGAAAATTTCTTAGGTATATTTATCAATTAATGTTTTCCAAATTGAAAGAAGGAAAACAATTGATATTTTTATGAATGTTTTTGATTCAAAATTTAATTAATGTCTGAAAAAATTCATTTAATAAAATTCTTATAGCTAATTTAATTTGTTACACTAAAACAATAATAATATTTTTTACACCATAGTTAATATAATTATTTAAAGATCATTTAAAAATTCATTTCATTTTACGCTTTAATTTCTTAAAATTCATAAATGTATCGTAAAGAAACAATCAAAAAATTTTCAATTAGCATTTTAAGCTTTTATTTATATTACTCTAATAAATAATTTTTTAATTTATTAATTTTCCTCTATCTAGGTAATGATGCAATCTGATCAAGTCACTAACAAAAAGAACTCGTTTCTACCACCCTTAAAATTCTTAAAAAACAAGTTTTCTTTGGTTGATAAAGAAACAATTTTATACGAGAACAATTTGAATAAAGAAAAAGAAATTCTTGAAATTGGTTATGATAAGTTTGCGGAATTGACTTGTCAGCCAAACACAATAGAAAAGATCAAAATCGGTTCATTGATTCCCAAATCTCACAGTATTGAAGATTTATTAAATAATAATTTTACTAATTCGACAAACTATGAGTGGAGTACCAAAGAATTTCCAAAATTAAAGATATCTAAATCCTATAATCAAAACCTAAATAATGTCGAAAAATCGTCAGAAAAAAAGAAAAAGCTTCTTTTTGAACAAAAAATATTATTGGAGCAAAAACAACTGGAACAAAACTTACGCAATATTAGAACTAATGAGCTGTTAACTAGATCTAATGAGACTTATAAACGAATAAGCAAAGAAAATGCCAAGAGAAGAAGCTTCGACCAGCATTTTAAGAAAGATCTTTGGTCTAGCTGTGACTTCAGAGATATAAATTTAAAAAATGATATAATTAATACTTTCTACAAATTTGATAACAGATCAATTCGTCATTATGGAAAAATAAGAAACGATTTTTTTAATTTTACACCTAATAAAGTTTATCAAGAGATAAAAGATCAATCATCTGGCATAGATATGACCATGTAATTTCATTATTTAATAAAAAATTTTTATTTAATAACAACTCATTTATTTTTTTGACGCATAAATTTTTCTATTAAGAAATAAAATAATAAAATTAAATACAAACTAATAAATTCATACAATTTTTTTTTCTCTAAGCTCGAAAAATACTTAAAACAATTTTTTGTTTAGAAAAAAAACAAAAATAAAAAATATATACACCAGAAAAATTTAAAATTTTCTTAGGTTTTCAATTAATTTATTGAAGTTTTAAAAATTATATTATGGCATTAACATTTTTTTAATCTTAATTAATTTTCTTTGTAAAATACTTAATTTAAGGTTTAAAAAAAATGAAAAAATATTTTTTTATGAATAAAGTTTTTTGGCATTAATAAGTGAATAATTATGTTTAGGAAAACAAAATGAAAAATTCATTTTTTTTTAAATTTTCGATGTTAAAATTTCAATAAAATTATTGATTTAAAACTCTTCAAGCGGTTCACGGTCAGACAACCAATCGAATTGAATGTATCAAATATTTGTCTCACTCACTTTAAAATCTTTAATCGAGACTTTTTAAAGGTGATCTAAATGTTGGAAGTCGGTCCTGTGGTGTAGTGGTTAGAACACCCGACATCCAATCAGGAGATCGTGGGTTCGAATCCTCATCCAGTCCGGCTGCAAACGCGTTGGGTTAACTACCCGACCGTCCAAGACATTTCAAGTTACAAAGAAATCAAGAAAACACGAAAGAAACTCAAGAGAAAAATCGACTTGAGTGGAAATCAAAAGTAATGACCCTATGCTCCACAAGGAGTGAATAAGGAAAAAAAAAAAAAAAAATTGTTGGAAGGATTATATTTTAGTTTTAGATTAGAACGGTCTCATTAGTAAAATAAAATCAATCCATTTTCTTATTTTAGAAAATTATCCTTTTTTTCTTAATTTGGTTTTTATGTCTTAATTTGGTAGGTTTAACTTTAAATTTGAAACAATGTCACAAATATTTATTTTTTTAATTTTTGTAGCCAATGTCTCATGCTTTACATTTAGTAAAAGTAAATAAAAACAGCGACTTAATCTGTGTTTAAGTAGATCCCTTTTGGGCTGAAGCTATCGTTTCAAAATATATTTGGATTCATTAAATTCCATACTCAAACGTTTCGACAATTCAACCATCTTGTCAATGTCATCTTGAATAAGCATTTGATCACATGTATTTCTAATGACGCTAATCAATTTGCTGTCACCCACAACTTGCAAAAGTGACTTACTAGCTCTGGTAAATCATTTATGAAGATCAGGAATAGTAACAGACTAACTAAATCAAGTACTGAACCTTATGAAACTCAATTTACAATTCATTTTACCCAAATGTAAGACCTTGTATTTTTCTGCGTTTAGTCCTGGTGACCAATTTTTTGACCAATAGCAAATATTGTTCATATCATTTTGAAGCCTCAACTTGGATAAATAATTTTTAATAATTGCAATTATTTTATTTTATTATATTATTATTTTGTTTCATCTGCATAGTCTTTACAGTCACTTTTAATTTGTTCAAAATTGGTTAATATAAATCCTAGAGCCTTGAGAAACACCACTAAAGACTGAAAGCTATGACGAATTAATATTCCCCAAATTTATTTTTATTTTACTTGTTCACGGCAAGAAATCATATTTATTGTTAAAATTGAGCACGAAGAATAAAATGATTTAATATAAGATTCAAGTAATCCAAATTATTAGTTAATTTTTTTTAAATTAAATAATAAGTATTGTTTTATTACGATTTTCTAAATTATATTAATTAAATTTTATCTAAAATCTTATTTTATATTTCGCCAAAAATAACGGGAAAATTTTTTCACGATTATAAAATTTATGGATTTTTTCTATAAACGAACTGAATTTTAATTATAATCTAATCTTTATATTATTTCCTGAAAAAAGAATTTAAAAAAGAAACGGAAAATTGTATTTGATTTGTAATCATTTTACGAAAATTTTCTAATTTCTTTGCTAAAAACAAATGTCTTTTGAAAATATCGAACGAAAAGTATTTGGTATTTTGCAAAAAACTTTGTTTTGTAGCATCTGAGATGCTTAAAAAGCAGATATTGAGTCCCTTGTTTTGTTATTCCCTTCTTTTTAATCAGGTCCAAAAGGTAAGTTAAAATAAGATTCATTATTAAAAAGTCTTTTTTAAGATTGGGCTGTATTATATATTTTTGAAGTTAACCAATATAAAAAAGCAATTTGATTCTTCAATATTTTTTTGTATATTATATTATATAAAGACTTGAAAAATTATAAGTTTAAAGTGACCTTTGAATTAGAATTAATAAACGAACTGGAGTTTTTTTATGTAAAATTTTTATTAAAATTAATTTTTAACTTGATTTATTCGTTTTATAGTGATCTAATTTAGGAATGAGTTAATTAAACTAAAACTCCCATGTTATTTTTTTTTTCTTTTTCAAACAAATTTTTTTTAAACGAAGAAAACTCAGAATTGTTTTGAACATTAAAAGATTGATTTTGGGTTAAATTGATTTTTTTATCGTCGTTTATTATTTCGGACATTTTTGATCTTGAAAAAAATTGTTTGTTTAAAACAGAAGAATATATTGGAGTTTTCAACCCATTGTCGAAGCTATAATCGCCACTATAATCATTTATCGAATAATCATCTGCACAATCTACGTTAAGCGATACTTCTATATCTTCACACAATTTATTTAAGTATTTACCGTCAAAGGAATCAGATAGTTTAGCAGAATAATCTTGACTATTCGAAGCAGTACTTTCTTGATTCGGTGAAGATGATGTTGTGGGAAAAATATCTTGGTAATTTCTAAAGCACCTAGGAGAACGATAGTTTTTACTAATCGAATCTGAGAATGTACTCAATCGATTAAATTTACTATTTTGAAAAAGTGTAGTTGCTTGGTTAAAACTTTGGTCACTTACTGTTAGTTTATTTCTAAATATGCATGTGTCAGCACAGTCTGATTCAAAATTAAGATTAGGTGACTCATTTGAATCTGAAGATCCTGATACAGATGTAGAAAACGTTGTGTTGGTATGATTTTCTGAATAAGTAATCTCGCTTTTATTTAGCAGGTTTCCCTCTTTTATCGTTTTATTTTTGTCAAAATAGGTTTCATTAATCGAGTTTATAGAAGTTGTTTCTTTTTTTTCCATATCAATGGGGGTTTCAAGTTCTCCAGGACGAGATAGTTTCTTTTTTATGATTTTATTTATTGAATAATCAAATTCATCTGATAAAGATTTTGATTTTATCAAGTTTTTTTCAGCCAATTTAAGATTTTTTTTTTCTTGTGAAACGTTTATCTTTTCATTGTTATTTGAATTTTTTCTTTTTTCGCAGTCAAATTCATTTTTTAGCTTAAAATCAGATTTTTTTCCATCATCAATATTATAATTAAAATCGGTTCTTAAAAATTTATCCGAAGCTTCATTTTGGAAATCTTGTTTAGCTTTTTTTAAAAAAAGAATTGAATTAATTTAATTTTTAATATTGAGTTTACTTTTGGTTCCTTTCATAAATTTTGTTGAGCTCAAGTGCTTTTCTTTTATTCCAGGTAGATTATTTTTATGATATGGCTCATGGTCTGAAATGCTCTCGGTATCTTTAAAATATAAATTTTTGAGTCTAATTTAGTATTTTTATATCAGTATTATTCTAGTTAAAATAAAAACGCTTATATTTAAATCAATCTCTAATGACGACATCATGGTAACATATACAACGGTCATGAAAAGTTAGTTCACAATGTCAAATAAATTAGCTTAATTATAATATAAGCTTACCTTCGGTTAATCCTTTTTTAACTCTAAAGCAAAAACAACATGAGATAATACACATAATAAAGACTATTGTTATGACTCCAGTTACAATCGCATTTTTGTTTGATTCAGGTTCTAAAACTTTAAGAAATTGAAATAAATAAATAATTTTTTTTAATATTTTAAACTTTACTTTTATCTTCCTTGCCTATTGTTAAATGAAAACCAAGATCCTTGTTATGACCATATTTGTTTGATGAATAAATCCAAAATTCATTCAATTTATTCAAATTTACATCATTAACAATGAACGAACACGATTCTCTATTGCGTGTGTGCTCTTTATATACTTCATTTTCAGATTTTTTTAATAGATAGCAGTATATGTCTGGATCGCCCTTAATTATAGTAATTTAAATTTAAAATATTTTTCTTTCTTATAAAATTCACTTGATGAAATCCTACGGCACATGAGATTATAGCGCTTGTATTTTTTAAAGTAAATGTGCAATCAGTTGGTGGATTTGGTATTCCTCCCAATTTAATCTCGTAGCTGCATTCCGTACTTCCTATATCATTTGTTGCCATGCAAGTTATCCTCCCAAATTGAGTCGAATCACTTGGTTTCCATTTAAAGCTCTTCTTTGAATCAATGTTTTCATACAAAATTGCTTTCCTTTTTGAATCAACTTCTGATTTCGTCGAAAACAAGCTTCGTTTCAAAATTAGCTCATTACTTATTGAAAAATCAAAATGTTCTGATTCTTTATATTCATTAGGTTTTTTAATATTGTCTAGATTCCATTCGTAAGACAATCGTGATGGATTTGCGCTTGAAATTTTACATTCAACATTTACAGTTTGATTTATACCGACAAAATAAACAAAATTTGGTGGATCTTTACAGACAGGTGCATCTTTTAAAATTAGTTTTTTTATAAAATAATCAAATTTTATTCTATTTTTTAAAATTTCAGAAAAAAAAGAAACTAAATATATTTGGTAATATCAAAAACTATCACTTTAAAAGTTTCGAAACTTTTGAACGAAGAAATTTAAAGAAGCAAATACAAATATTTTAGTTTAAAGTTTGATAAAATAAAATACTTACATAAAATATTTAAAGTTTTTTTAATTTCCCACTTTTGATTTGAAAAACCGTTTTCTGCTAAACACATAAATGTCTTTCCGTTATCTTCCTTTCTGGCTTTCATTAGAATATGATGAGTTGTTTTGAAAGTATAATCATTATTTTTTGAATAATTTGAATTCTCAGAAACTAATGAAAACAATTTGGGTGGTTGTGTTGAAGGAGATATAGTTAAATAAGATAAAAGATGATTATTATTTAAGGACATAATTTCGTTTTTGTAATCATTATTTCTTTCATCTTTAATTGTAAATTTTATATTTGCTGCAGGCTTCGAACTGTCAACTATGCATGTAAGAGAAAATTCGTCACCTTCTTTTACATTAATGGATTTTTCCATTAATTCAATGGGTTCATTTTCATTTTTTTTTACACTTAGCAGATTCGAATTTCTTAAAATACCTCCTTTAGAATGTAGAAAAAAATTCATCTTCAAGCCACTTAATAATGCTTAAATATAAATAAAAATTATGATTTTAATATTAGATTAGCAAAAAAATATATTACTATAAACAGTGACATTAAAGATGTATCTAAATTGAATTGGATTTTTGAAATAATCTGGACTGGTTGACGATTTGGTTTTTGATATTGAAATAGGTTCAGATGGCAAAGTATAAAGACAGGTATACAAGCCTTCTTCTTGAAAATCGATATTATTTATCAATATGACTTTGTGCTTTAGAGTCATATGACACATTATTTTATATTTATAATCGCTATTGATAATGCCATGACGAGTTACAATTATATCCTCGACATTATTAATAGATGTGGAATCAGATAATTTTCGAAAAAACCATGTTGGATTAGGTTGAGGACACTCAAGTCGAACAGTTTCGCCGACCAGTGCTTTATATAATTCGTATTCAATTTTAGGCTGCGAATATGAAGTTTGAATGCTTTTTTTATTACGAGCAAAGACATTTGAAAATATAAAGAACAATAGAAATGTATTTTTATTCATTAACATTTTAACAAAAAACTTGTATTTAACAAAGACATTTTTTATTATTTTTAATATTTCTGCCTAAAATAAAATAAATATCTTATTTAAAAAAAAATTGTTCATTTGGAAAATTAATTTTTATATAGAATTAGGAAACAAAAAAATTAATTTTGAATTTTAATTTTAAAACATTCAATCGATTATATAATAGCTACTAACTAAAACTCTATCAAGCGGATAAATTTAATATTTTTAAATTTCTCCTAATAATAAGAGCTCTTTTATTAAATCAATTTTCATTCATAAATTAAGGTTATAATTCATGTTCTAGGACTTCTTTTGACAATATTTGAACAACATTAACTTATTTCTAAAATCTGAAACTAAGAACAATAATCTAAAGACTTTCAAATAAAATATTTGTTTATTTTGAACTTATTGAAAAAAAGCATTATATTACAAAGTAAAAAAATCATGAATACACGACCTAAAATCTAATATCAAAATTAATTAAACTAATAGATTATATTATTTTAGAGTAAAAAAATAGATTCTTTAGCTTGGTTTCTTTACTAGTTTACAGCTATCGATTATCAAGAAAACATTAAAGCCCTACAAAGTCTCGATTAGAGGAGTATTTAAACAAAAAAAAATAATCCATTAGTCCAAAAATTTTAATGTTTAAAATTAAAACACTTCAGAAAAAAAAACTTTTTCCTGAATAAATTCTTTTTTAGTAAAAGAAGATTGTTGTCAAACGCAATGGCGGTGTATTTTGTGATAAAATTTTCTTTATTTTTCAAAAAACCATATAAATATTTCTAATCAACTTCGATTAATTTTGAAATTATCTTTCCAATTCAATAAATTTTGTTTTTACATTAAGAGCTAAAAAAATTTACTAATAAAAATAAATTTTCAAATAAAAAACATTTATACGAAATTTTTTCTATATCCTAAATTTTCATAAAGACAAAAAAGTAACTAAATATAGAGACCAAAATTTTTCAAGCATCTTTTATTTTATAGAGCTTGAAAATAAAAGAAAAGAGCATTTTTACTTGTGAACTTAATTAATTTTGCTTATGCTTTTTATTTTTTTTTTCAATAATTATTGTATAAAGATTGAAAATAATTGTCTGATAATCTTTTTTCTTTTTTGAATGATGTGGAATAATTAGAAAATGGTTGTTAAACAAATAAATATTTAACCAAAAAAAAAGGGAGTCAGTCAATAATTTTTAAATTATTGGATTTAAAACTAAAAATTAATAGTAAATTTTTTAGTCGTTCAATTTAATACTTAAATTACAAATTTATGATTGCAGAACAAATTAATTGAAATAGCATGCAGTTTAAAAAGAAATTATAATTAAAAAGCATATTTTAGAATACCCTAGTTAAAGACGCACCGACAGCAAAAAAGGTTCACATAATCATTTAATAAACTGAGATGATTTTAATCCAAATTTTTTATAAACAAGAATTTGAAAGCATCCTAATTAAAAGATTATCGATTTTCAAGCAAAATTTTACTATTAAATTCCGAAAAATTGTTTCCTGGGTTTTCATGTCTCAAATACTTTGCTTAATACTTTATTTAAATTAAAGTTCATTACTTAAATTTATTTATTCTAAAAAAATTAAAGATTGAAATTGAAAAGCTTACATTTTAAATAAAAAAAGCTCACACATTTATCAATAAATTAAAATTCACGAATGTATTTAGGTTGATTTAATTATTTATGTACAATTCTCTGTTTGAAAACGCTTCGTTAAGCGGCTAAATGGTTATTTTTATAAGAAAAAAATAACTTATTATTTGCTTTTACGACTTCCGTTTCCCGTATTTGCAAAATAGAATGGAAAAATTTCCTGAATGCAAATTTTCTACGATTCCCCTCTGATTTTACTTCATGTTTTATAAGAAAAAAATAAGATAGAATCCAAATTTTTAGTATTTTGAATTTTCATTTTTTGAATTTCAGTTAAAATTAGAAAATGAATAATATCGATTTGTATTTCATATTAGACACGCTTGTCCTTCTTGCTTTTCATAAAATAACTTATCAGGTTAGAAATTATAGTCATTTGTAATTTCACTTATAAATCATCTTCCACAAGCTACAGATGATTAATTGTTTATTGTTACATTGAATACTTTTCTTGATTGATTGACTGATCTTGACTTTTCTTGATGATGTACATTAAGTCTTGTCAGTTAAAAAAACAGATATATCATCTGAAATTTTTTCCTATTCTTTTTTTTATTTAAAAAAAATTTACTTATACATAAAATCAGAAAGTTAATTTTTTGTTTTTTCCTAAAAATTAATTTAGCCTAATAACTCATAACTGATATCATTTACAACAATCTTTTTTATTAATTAATGATTTCATTTCATCCAACGAAAAGTCTAAGCTTTTATTATTTTTATTTCAACATAAAATGCCAATTCAAAACACTTTTAGCATTTTGAAAAATCTGATATCAATCAATTAATAAGTTTAGAGGAACTACCTTGTAACTATTTTTTATTGAAAGCTTCGTATCAATTTACTATTTTAATAATTGCTCAGTATGAATACTAATTATCAAGAAATCAATATTCTGATTAATTAAACAGCAATTTAATATGGCTTGGTCAGAAAATTTAGGTGTTATTTATCTGCTGAATTTGACAGATTTGCTATTTAATTTTGAATTCGTTCAAAAGCACAAAACTGATTTAGACAACAAAGCTTAATAGAAATAAAATCTATCGAATACAAAAATATATCTTTCTAAAATTTTTCCTAATATTTGGTCATAATATTTTTTTATTTCATTTACTAAATACAATTAGACAAAAATAAGCTAAACTTAAACTAAACGGACGCATTTTTTCATTTCCAATCAATTATTTTTTGAATATTTGATGAAAAGTTTGGCTACAATTTATTTGATGATTAATTTTAATATTTACTTAAAAATCTTTCTTTTTTATAATTAAATTAAATTAAATTGAGATTCTGTCTAGAAAACTGATTTAAAAAAAGACTTATGAATTAGAATAAATACTGACAAAGACAACAAAATTATTATTTTGGCTTAGAATAAAAAAAATATAAATCTTTGAACAAACCAATCTCGAAAAACATTACAAATCTATGAACGTCATTTTTGCAAATTTCGATAAATTATAAATTAAATGCTTGATTTTGCAAATAAAATAAATTAGTATTTTCAAAGCTTCTTTAAAAACTACTTCATATCTAAAATTCTTATAGAAAATTACTCAATATTTAATGATTCCTTAAGAGAAAATTAAACTTAATTTTTCTTAGAATAGTTTATTTAACAGCTTATGAAACACTTCTGATTACATTGATTATTGAATTAATAACAATCTTAGCATGTAGATCTATGAATTTTCTTAGAAAAAGAAATGTTAAATTTTAATACCAGTTAAATAAATGATAAAATTTTGAATATTTTTTAAATAAAGTTGATAATTCTTTAGTTTCAATCGATTTCTAGCAATTATTTTATTCGAATTTGCATTAGAATTGAAACAAAATAGAATAGAAATAAGATAAAGTCTTGAATTAAAGAAAATCGATAAAATACAAGTAAGAAAATTAAAATGCTGTGAATTTTTTCTTTTTTAATCGAAATTACTTTTATTCAAAGCTCTTTTGAATCTAATTTAAATAAATTAACGATAAATAATAACACTTTAAGCAATATAAACTTCCTATGGCATATATAAGAATATTTCGGACAAGATTGTATCTAAATATTTGCTCAAAATTTTTAAAAATTCCTTATCTTTTTTTGACTTGGTTATTTTTCCCTACAAGTAATTTTACTTTAGTTATCTTACTTTTAAGTGTTTACCAAAATAGTGGTATTTATTTTATTGATTTTTAAATTTTTGTTTAAAAAAAATGTTGTAAGAATAATTCCTAACTCTTTTTCAGGATCATTTGGACAAATTTGGTTATTGATCATTTAAGTTTTTAAATTTTATTTAATTCAAAGATTTAGCATGAAAAAGCGCAAAATCGTAAATATCTTAACATAATTCGTATAAGTCTATTTGACATATCTGCCCGACACCGAAACATAAAGTTGATTCAAATTCATTAATATTTAAGATTTTTTGATATTTGCTTTTAATTTCACTTATTAAAGTTATTTTTACATGTTTATAATGTTTGTTTAATAAAAATTACTATTCAGAAAACCGAATTATTAGAAATAATTTATTTTTCAGATATTAAGAATGAGAACGAGTAAAATTCGTTAATTAGATCTATTTTTTCATGCATGACTGCATGACTACCCCTGTTTATGAATTTTAATCCTAAAAGGTGTTTATTCCATTTAGTAGATCTTTCGAAAAGCCTAAACCAAGAAAATTGATTATAAGTGGCCTTTCCGACTTATAATGAGAAAAATAAGTATGTGATTATCACAAAAGAATGCTTCTTATAAAGAGAACTTATATCGATAAAGCAGAACCATTATTTTTAATTAAATTACGTTTTTCATATGCTTTTTGTCCATTTATTTGATTACAATACAACGTGAACAGTAAAAATTTAACATTGCTAAATCTAATCATGCAATAAACTAATAAATTTGAGAGAGCAGTTGAGTATTAATATTCTCGGCAGACTTCTATTATAAATAATGACACGCAATTTTGACCACAACATATTGTCCAGGTTTATAGTAAATTAATATATTTATTATTCAACTAAATAAATATTTTGAAACTCATCTTTGGTAACAGATATAAAAATAAACTCTAATCAAATGATTTTAATTGAAATCATATGAAAAAATTTAAAATTAAAACAATAAAATCATCTTATAGATTGACAACTGATAATTGTTGAAATCATTAATATAAAATCTAAATTTATTTAAATTTACATTTTAATTAGAAATGAAAACTAAAAATTTCTTTGAATAAAAAATATTATTTAAATAAAATACCTATTTTAGACACATCAGACACAGTAGTAGTAGTAGTAGTAGTAGTAGTAGTAGTAGTAGTAGTAGTAGTAGTAGTAGTAGTAAAGTGATTAAAATTTTCAGAAACTATTCTAAATTGGTTTATTTTTTTTTCTATCGAGAATGCTAATTAAATTGTCTAATTCATTAAAAACTTATATTTCTAAAATATTTTTAATCTAAAATTAATAATTACCAATTATTAATATTAATTTTGGACAAAGTACTTTGAATCGTTTTGAAAAGTTTTAGTCAGTCTACTAAAATGAATATATTTTACTATTTTTCTGATAAAAATTTTCGATTATTTTGTCTAAAAAATAAAATTTTATACAACTGAAACCTATATGCTTTTTAAATAATCAATAAAAATTTTAAATAATTTTCGATATTTAATATTTGAAATAATTTTATAACGTAAAATTTTTGATTAAATTTTAATCGTATTAGGATATTTTAAATTCAAGAATAATTTCATGGCAGATTTCAAAGTTTTTTAAGGTTTTTAAACTTTATTCATTTTAGATTCCTATTTAAAGTACTCTGATCAAAACTGACTTTTGCTTTACTTTGCCAATAATACAAGCAATCGGTTTTGATGATTACTGATAAAAGCTTATAATTTCAAGACACGAAAGTTTTATCTGTCATGTTCGAATTTATTCAGAAATTCCTGATTAGCTTACAAGATTTCAAAAAAAGATAAAGGAATGAGATTTAATGTATTCAACTTGGATATGATATGATTTTTGATGAGACATATTAAAAATTGATTTATTATTTAAAACTTTGAAATACCAAAAGCTTAATTTTTTTTTCTAATTAGTTATTTCTTATTTAAAATATACTTAATAAAAGTAGCATATGTTCATAGAGGTATCAATTTAATTTTTTAAATTAATGTTTATCCAAAATTGATCGAAATTAATTGCTAAATCAGCCATATAAAAAAGATCTTTTAGCCATTAATAATTTTTTTTTTCAAATCAAATCAAACTTGATATATATCTAAAATTTTGACACGGAAATAAAATCGAGATTTATGAGATATTAATTCATAAATAGCTTTAAAATAAGAATTCATAACCCATCTTGTCTTTAAAACATATAAAATTATAAAAAATCTAAATTTATTGAAAAACATTTTTGATTATTAAATCTCTTCGAAAAAAATTATGATGAATGAAAGCCTATTTATTTCAATTAAATATTATAGATAAAAAATTGAGATATATTCTATAAGTAAGAAGACTAAAGCGAGTTTTAATATACCAGTAATTCAAATAAAAAATAATGGACGTGAATTTTTTTTGCTAATTAATAAAACGAGATTTTGGATTTTTAAAGCTTATATTACAAATAAAAATCCAAAAAAAATAGATTTTGTCATTTTCTTCTAATTTTTTTTTCAATATTTTAAATAATTGATTTGTTTAGATAAATAATTACCACTAATGTGAAATACAAATAGAATCATAAATCTAATAATTTAGTTCTAAAATATCTTTAATTCAAACTAAAATTTATATTTTCTTTTAATTAACCTAAATACATTTTCACAATATCTGAAATATAATGAATCAAAATTCTTTTAAACAACAAATCTTAATTTGAACAAAAATAAAGTTGTACATGTTTGAAATTAAAATGATATCAGAAGCTACTTGAATAATTGAATTCTATACTAATCGCTATCTTTGTTATCAAATCTTGAAAAATCAATTTACTTCTTAATTCAAAAATGCTGAAAATTTTAGATCCATTTTAGCACAAAATTTTAAACATAGTTTATTTTTCTTTGAAATAAATTATATTAATCTATCGATATTATATTTCAATTGGGAGTAGATTCCTCTGAAATCGATATCTATAAATTAATTTCATTATCTTATATCAAAAGTGCGATAAAAATATCCATTCTTAAAAAAAATTATTGTTATCTCAGAAGGAGAAAAAATTTCATCATTTCATCACATTAAAAAAATGAATAATATACCCACAATTGATCGATTAATTTATATATAATTCACTAGAGAATAAAAAATAATGAGAAAACAATAAATATTTTATCATTCAGAATACAAATCTTATTAAAGATGATTTCCTGGAACTAAACCAATTTAAAGAAAAAATATTTTAATAATGTCTATTGATCTCTAAAAAGTACAAATACTTGTTTTTAATTATCGAAAAATCTTTTAATATGTTTTGGAATCGAATTAATAACTTTATAGCAATGATGGTTTCCTTATTGATATAATCCTTAGATAAAACCCATTAATTTGGAGTAAAAAATAATGAACAATAGACATTTTTAAATTTTTAAATCAAAATTTTATAAAAATCGAGCATTTCTTAAATATTGTTTATAAGATAAAGATTATTGTTAAAAAACCAAGAAGTCAAATTGTTTTAAAAAAAAAAATTTAAAGTGATCTGAAAAATGTTAAGATTTATCAAAAATGATATGTTTTAAAAACATTCAATCCCAGCTGTCAATTGTTAATTAAAATATATATTGATTGGGACTTTTCCTTTGTGCTTTTGTTAAATATAAATTTTTGAAAAGTTTTAATATATTTATAAAAGTAATAAAAATAACCTATTTTGAAGTTTTTTATTAAGGATTAGAAAATGATCTGTTAAATCAAATCTCTACATTAAATAAATCAAAAATTTACAATAACATATAAGAAAAAAAACAACACGTTTAATAATATAATTAGTTAAAAAGTTAATTTATCTTTTATAAAAATTTGATTATCTATTGTTATAAAATAGCATTTTTTTTAAAATATAAACAAATCAAATTTGATATAATTTTTAAACAAGATATGAAAATAGTTAAAGCTAAATATTTAGAAAAACATATTGATTATCCTTTTTATATAAGTGTTTTTTTTTTAATTAAAAAGCGTTTTTAATTTAATCGTAATGAAATTTATTATAAAACAACTGAAGAAAAATTAAATTTACAATTTAATAACAAATTTAGTTAAAAAAATAATTGGTAGAGATATTTCATGAAATAATTTGTTCAGCTTATTTGCTGGATTACAAGCGTTTCCGACACAGCACGATACTCTATCAACTAAATAGTTAAATTTAGTATTCCCATTATATTCTTGGCATGTAGGTTCACATCTTCGCTCAACATCTATTCTTCCTCCTACAATTCCCACTTCTTTTTTCTTATATTTTTTAGTAATTAGAAAAAAATAATAATTAGGTCTAAAAAATTACCATGCAGTAAGTATAACATAATTCTCTCTTAACAAAAGAACTTCTAGGATTGAATTGATTACCGAATCCACAGTCATTATTAGCTTGAATATATTTTTCTCCAGTATTTGTTATGTGATTTAAATTTTGGTTGTTAGTGCATCTATAACATTCAAATGGTTGCCTTCCGTAAACATTAGTGGTAAAGTCCTTATAATATTGGCAATAAATTGGTTTTAAACAAACTTTAAATTAAGTGATTAAAATAAATCAATTGTTTATCAAAATTAATTTTTACTTATCAAGAGGCAAGTATTAAATTTTAAAATTTGTGACTTCATTTTGAAAAAAAAAGACAATTAAGCTTAATATACAAGTTTAGCAAAAGTTACTCTGTTAATTTGAGTCTATAAATTTAAAGTAAAGAACAACCTATTTTTTTTATTAGCTTTAAGCATTGCTTTGATGAGTCTAATTATTTGCAAAAAAAATCGAAAATTTTATTCAGTAACTCAATAGGGTTTGTTCAAATATTTATTTACTTTAATAAAGCCTTAAAAAATATAAAATATCCACTTTTTTAGCTTAAAAAAGGCTTAAAAATTAAATTTAGGGCTTCGGATTTACTTTTAATCTTTAATGAAGACCTTATTTTTCTTTAGAAAAAAAAACTTGAACAATAATATTTATTTTATTTAGGATTGGTTTGAGAAAAAAATGAAATGTATGACCTATTACCAATGAAGTTAGTAAATATTAAGTAATGACAAAAATTAAAAGGATGATTTGATTTTTTTTATAATATATTTAAAATATTGGCGAATATAATTTATACTTTATACTTAACCTATCCCTTTTTTATTGAAATACCATAATGTAAAATTTGGCGAATTATTGAATTTTATTTCATTAATAGTTAATTTAACGCTAGAAAGCCCGGCTGATTTCTCATAAAAATTTCAAATAAAGTTATAAAGATAAATTAAACATTTTCTTTGAAAATTTATTAATTTTCTAAAAAATTACAATCAAGATTTTTAGCTTATAAAGATCACTTTTTAAAATTTTATTTATATTTGATAAAATCAAAGTTTTAATTATTCAAAAAATGATCTAAAAAACCCCTCGGGCGTTCTAGTGTTAAATAAACTTTTTTCTATACCAAGACTAATACTATATAATAATATATAGGTAAAGGGGTTTGGAAAAAAGTAGATCCCAAAAAAGTTAAAAATGTCAAAATTTTTCCGATTTTTTTCCGAAAAAATTCTCAATTTTTTTTTTTTTAAAGATAACCATCTCAGAATATAGAACATTTAATTCTCTATCAGAAAATGTGTCGATCGGGTAGATTCGTTTGATAAAATTCTGATATAAAATCTCTTAAATAAGATACACTCAATATAAGGCTGTAGAGTTTCAGACCCCCCTATCCAAAAAAATAAATTTTTGACCCCCCCTAAAATTTTGGCTAACCCTAGGTTTTCATATACGTTGAATCTAAAAATGAGGTCGAAATCCAAATCTGAAGATAGTGTGGAAGTTTTGCATTGTGCGAACTTTATTTAAATTTAAAAATTATGTTTAACACTAGAAGCAGCAAACGAGTCATTTGACTCGTTTAAAAAATTTTTAAATCCTCGTATCTTTTGAATAGATTTTTCAAATAAATATATGTTTTTTGAATGATGTAGATTTCAAAATTTTCTTTAAAAAATGATATTATAAAATTTATAGAGTTATTATAGTTTTTCTATAAAATATTTTTGAATTAAAAAAACATGAAAAAATGCTTGGTGCTTCTAGTGTTAACTTGATTTTAATAAATAAAAACTTCATGAAATTAGCTACTATATTTTTATGAAGATTAGACACTAGTTATTGAATAATTCAATTAAGATTTATTTATAAAAAAAAATTTTAATTTGTTTTAACTTTAACATGTTTGAATTGTGGCTTTTAAGTTTAGATCAAATTATTAATTGAAAAATCTAATTTTATTTAATAAAAAATCTCTTTTTCCATAAAAATAATTAAATATGTTTTTAATAAATTTTTCGTCTTAAAAATGATCATGAATCGAAATAACAACAATCATGATATTTAAGAATCATCTGAATCACTCAATCCTGAAACTAAATCAAACTCTGCTTCATCAAGAGCAGCCTTGAGTTCTTTTAGACCAGTAACATCTTCCAAGTAGTTCGGATCGTTGAAAACTTTGATTAAAAAATCAAAACCTTCTCTTTTATATGTTTCAAGAATCTTGAATTTAGTAAATAAAAATCATTAAGCTTTAAAAAATTATTAATTCAAATTACTTCAATTGAACATGCAGTACATTTATCGAATGCCTGACTTGCTGGTAAAATCATCGAAAATGAATGTAAATAGCCTCTAATCTTTTTTTAACAAAATTATAAACTTTTATTAAACTTTCAAATTTTCGAGAATTACCTGATGAGGAACAATTCCAAGACATGACTCTTTCGTATCATCTAATTTATGGTTAGAACAGATGCTTGGAACATACTGTCTAAAGAAAAAATTTTTGAGATAAGAAAATTTTTTGATAAAATAAAATACCTCAATGGATGTTGCATAACATTAGCAAAAAGTTCCACTGCTAAAGCAGAAGCAATCATTGATAATCCTGGACGACTTACAGTACATTGTTGATCCAAAGTTCTATCAATAGTGCTCTAAATCGAACAAAATAAATTCTTATTAATTATGAATTAAAAATAGATATACATTTCCAGGAGCAACAATATCATTACAAAAATAACATCCTAAATGATTACTCGAGATTTTTTGATCAGGATGAAAATTTGTTGGCAATTTATCTTTTTCGATATCTCCTGTTTTAACTCCGTGTCTCATTACTAAATAACTGTCAAAACCGAGAGCTGAATTAATAACTAACTTAAATCGAATAAACAATTTATTTTAAAATTTATTTCTAGGTAATTTACTTTTTTTTCAGAAGCTGAAATAACAGTTGGAAGCCATCTTGATTCTCGTGTGTCCATTAATAAAAAGATACAATCATGCTCTTTAATTAATTTTTCCAATTGTTTCACATCATTTTTTACCTTCGAACGAATATTTTCTTTTTTGAAAATTTTTTGAATTTTTTCTTCGAGTTTAAAAAAAAATACCTCCGACGTAATGTCCTGGCATTGGAATTGACAAAACTATACCATTAGCATTCTTTTAAATAATAAGATAAAGTAATAAATAACATTCTTAAGCTGAAATTTGGTAGAAAAAATTATTGAAAAATTCTAAAAATCAATAGCTAAATTAAATGCTAAAACTAACTTTCAAAATTTCGAAATCAATTTTTTGGAAAATTTTTCAGTCAATTTTTTAAATTTTTTTAAAAAGAACAAATGAAGAGAGAAAAGAAATGATAGTCGTTGAATTTAATGTGAACAGATTTTTACTGTGATTTTTACTGTACTTAAATTTTTTCACTTTATTTTTGTACCAAATTTCAATATTTCACTTTTTGTTTTTTTATCGTACCACACCAGGATAAATTAATTTTAAATTTTCTGCAGCTTTAATCGATTTGTGATTTTCTTTTGACTCGCCTCCAATACTATCTTGGAAAACGAAGAGACTTTGTCTGACTGGATTTGAATAGCTCACTTTTGAATTGTCTACAAAAGTAATATGCTCTACGCCCCAGGCCTAAGTAAAAAATTAAAATAATTAAAGAAAAATTTATCTTTAAATAATACCATTAGGCACCTGGCCACATTGCACCCTAAAGTACCACTACCTAATAAAAGACATCGTTGATTCCTTATTATCTCCAAATTTATGTCAGGAGCTATTCTCCATTTCATTAATTTCAAGTTGAGACTGACGGCAGATTCAGCTAACTTTTCTGTATTCATACTACCTGACATATTAACAATACGTGGATGAAGTTGGCTTTTTTCGTTACGTTCCCAACCTATGGTGTTTATTTTTTCTTCATTTTCTGAAATATTAAATATTTCCACCTCGATTATTAAGCTAAGATTTGACTTTCGTTCGCCACCATGATATCTATCTCTAAATAAAACTATTTCGAAATTTCTTGTTTCATATTCAGTCTTTTTACTGATTTACATTAAATTATTTGTTGGGATTTTAAAATTTTTTAAACATTACCATTTCAAAGCCAGTAGAGCTAAATAATTCCTTAGAGGCCATCCGGGATGATTCGATTGAGAATTTGGATCATATAGTCCGAATAGGACTTTTTTTCCACAATTGTGAAGATTTACGCCTTCTCTTACCGAAAAAACATCCAAAGTCTCAAAATTAATTGCAAAAAAACTTTGATGACTCTTGAAATTGAGCTGAAATCTGTCCATATTTTCCAAAATTAGCTCAGACTTAAAAATTTGAGATTAAAAAAGAAGCTATTTAAATTTAAAAAAAATTATACTTGTTCCATTGAAAAATAATCTAAAAATTTGGTTTTTCTTAATTGGTAATATGATTTTAATGGGAAAGTAAGGGCTGGAAACGCAAACCAGTAATGAAATACATAATTTTTCAGATTCTTTTTTATAGTAGTCAAATAAATTTTATCAAATTTTTTATTTTAAAGAAAATATTACTTACGGCAAAGACAATTAAACAAAATCTATTTAATCTATTTGGATCATCTAAAGCTTTTGTTGATTTAATATCATTCCAAATCTTAAATTTTTGATTATTAAAGAAATTTTTTATTTATAATCTAATAAAAATTATCAAATCATAAGTTGATTTAGAAAATTTTTAACTATAAAATTAGCTTATTGTTAAATCTAGTTAATTTTTAATTTTCTTATTTCAAGGTTTAAGTTCTTTAACTAATGATGCCATATCAATATAAAAAGCTTTTCATAATATATCTTGTTTAAAAAAGATATTTTTTTCTATTCGATTCTAAAATTTCTAATAGATTACAGTTTGGCCAAATTCATCTATGAGTTTGTTTTTATCTAATAAATTGAATTCATTTATTGTATTGAAAATTTTGATTTGTCCTTCAACAATTATAACGTTTTCATGACCAATCTTGGTTTTATCAACATTTCTTCAACGGATTAAATAATAAATAACTTTCAAAATCAAAACTTAATTTACTTTTTGAATGATGAATAGTCAAAATTAAGAATTGGGGGAAGATTATTGCTTGAACCTTAAATCCCAAAATATTGATTGAACAAAATTAATTAATTTTTGAAAATACAGGTACTGCAGAATCCTTTCAAATCTTTGAAATCATCATTTAGCATATAATCATCCAATTTTACTTTATTTAATTCAAACCAAAAACTCGGATTAATACAACTATTGAATGGAACGAATTTGATTAAATCTTTTTCATTTTCGGATTGCATTTTTAATTATTCTTAATGAAACAGATTTTTAAATTAATTCTTAAAATTTAAAATCGTCATATATATTATAAATTTAAAAAAAAATCAAATATATAGTTATCATGTGTTAATAAAAATACGAACACTTCATATTCTTGATTTTTCTAAATATGACTAATCTAATTTCACAGTTTTCAAAATTAACTTAAAAAAATGATAATTATTCAATAAATCTAATAAAACCATTATAATTATGTGATTTTTTTTTTTTTGAGAATAATTTTTAAGTGTCACTGTAGTTATCTTAAACCAAATCGTAAATGATAGCATCCAATTTTTCAAAAAATTTAAAGCCTTAGTTATTAAAATCTATGCTTTTTTTAAAATCTCCTAGATAAAGATCTGATGCTAGATGCGGACTTTTTTATCTTTTATTTGAAATAAAGATAATCGCTAATTTTGAATTAATTTTTACTAAAGAGAAATTTCATTAGGAAATTTTAGTCTTTTTTAACTTTTTTGTCTTAGTTTCGCTTCAAATCAATGTAGTAGATCATTGCATTTTTTTTAATAGTTTTTTTTTAACAAAAATGCTACTTATAAAAAAATATACTACAATGATTGTCCAAAGCAAATTTGATAACCTTTAGATTCTTCCAAACTCCCGTTAACCTCTTTAACTCAGATTTGCCTGTGTTCATTATTTATTTTATGATTATTTAATAATTTTATAGCAGAATTTTAATTATTTTTTTCATCTAATTTCTAATAACTGAATCTCTTATTTTTTTCCAAGCGGCTGAAAGACTAAAATTCGTTCCAAAGTGTAAGTAAAAAGCTGAAGTATATTACTGTTGTTTGCAAAATTTCTGAATGAAATACGCCCATTTTTTTTGTTGAATTTTTTAATTAAAAATTTTTTAAAATGATAGTTTTAAGAGGACAGATTTAGGCGTAATCTCATCGGATGTAATTGAAAAATGATATATTCGTTTCTTATTCTAAAAAATCAAGATCTTCATTTTCTTCCAATGTTTAGTTTATTTTTCGGATAAACCCCAATAAGTCGACATTTTCTTGTATTTATTTTTATTTTCAGACATTTTGATGATTAAAGTTTTGGAATAAAAAGTTTAGAGGATTAAAATTATTTGAAATTTATTTTTTAATTAAAAAATGATAAATTTTCTATGTTTTACAAAAAATAAATAATCCATTTAATTATATCGCTAAATTTTCTCGTTTCAAATCATGTTACAAACTTCTTTGGACTTAAATGGGTTATGTTCCTTCTTTTTAAAACCTTTTAACAAATGATCAGATTCTTGGTGCTGAATTATGTAATTTTTCATATCAAGCAATGTAACTGAGAGTTTTTCTCGTTTAATCCAACTTTCATTTCTCAACTGTTCAACTTGTATTTTCAATGTACCAAGATCATTCATTTTTCGAAAATTCTAAAATATGAAATAAAATTAAAATTTCTTGATTTTAGTTGAAAACTTTTTTAGACTCTCCATATAAATTATTTAATATTTCAAAGAAATATTTCAAATTCTTTAAATATAAACGACAAAAAAAAATAAAATTTGCATAATTTTTCGAGAATTAGCCTTAACCAGCTTCAAATAATAGAAGTTTGGCTCTTATCACCACTAGTGATTTTAAATTAATTTTTATGTGATTAGAAAACAAAAAACATAGCTACGAATCAGTCTTGAAATAATGAGTTTATTGGAATAATTTTGATATTTTAGGATCTAATAAATATAGGTAAACAAAATAATATCGAATATTTATTTTGTTACTAAGTATTTTTTTTAAAGATTATTATTTTGCATAAATCAGTTTCGATTAGTGTCTCTGGGCAATTTAGATTTATAATAATCTTTCTAAGTTTAAATATTCTGATAAGATATGTTTATGAAGAACAAATACTAATGATTTTTTTCATTTTTTGGTATTAAAACATCAATCAATAAATAAATTTCAATGTAAACTAAATTTTGATGCTTTTTTTAATTTGATTCTAAGATACAAGAGATAATTAATTTATAATAAAAATTCAGTTTATCAATTTTTTTACTTTATCATCAAAAATAGCCTGCTTCATTTAATTAATAAATCAACTAAGTTGAAAAATAAATTAATCAAAATTTAAAATATAAAATTAAAAAATTTATAAACTTGGTAAATGAATGAAATAAAAATTAATAATTTTTAGGAATTAAAGCTAAAATGAAGTCTATATCTACTGATTCGTAATTCTTTATTATTACAAGATATTTTTTAATCAAAAGAATTAAGCAAATCAACTGTTTTTGATGCAAATTTTTAATATGTCCTAATTTTAAATTACAAAATAAAATTTTATTTTATCCAGGGAAAATGAAATTTTAATTATAGAAAATTTTCAAACTATACATGGTAATGTACCAATAACCACTTTTGAACATAAAAAAATAATATAAAAGCTATTTTTAATATATAAAGTTTAAAGTCAACAGCATGATTCTTAGCTTTTGTACAATATTTTCATTTCAAATCCAATATGTTTTTTTACATATTTTTGATTTTTATCTTATGTATAATCGAATTATTTATTCATAAAGAGAATTAAAAATTTTATATCCATTTAATTTTTCATAGAGCTGTTAGCTAAATAACATTATTTAGCTTTGAATATCTGTTCAAGCAATCAAAATGCTAATTCTATTAGGGAATTATAAAAATCGAATTTATTATTTTAACCAAAATTTTGTTATTTAGTTTTTAAAATTGTTAAAATAAAAAATTTCTAAAGCCGAATATCTTAATATGAAAAATAACGAATCTTAAGATTCATTAAAGACAATGGTCTTTTATAATAATAAATAATTATTTGTCCTTTATAATAAAATAGAATTAACTTAAAAAAATAATCCGAAATTTATTTAAAAAAAATACTAATTATTTATTCTAAATTTTATTTTAGAAAAGAAAAATATATGATTGTTATTATTTTTTTTCGGATACTTTGATTGATGCTGAAGATGTAGTTTTTTCAATTTCTTTAATATTCTCATTTCCTGGATCTCTATACAAACTTGAAGTTTCCAAAACACGTTTGACACTTAAATCAGTTTCTCGAATTATTGCTGACGGTATAAACGCTCCTGCAACGAACCGATTCTCAGCAAGCAAAAAATTGAAAACATTAATAGCTTTTTCCTAAAAAATAAATATTTAACTATCTTTCAATTAATTTTTACTAAAGATTAATATTAGAAAATTCCTGATTTTTTTAACGATAATATCTTTATTTATCTTATTATTATTATTTGTTAGCAGTTAATTTTTTAAAGATTTCAAATTAATTTTTCAAGCTAAAAATAATTGTATGAACAAACTTACCGTTGGTAAGATTTCAAAATTATTTAATTTATTTTGAATAAGCCATTTAGGTACATTAGGATTAATTTTAGAATACTTGTCTCCTGTTCCTATTACCAATATATCTTTAAAAAAATTTTTCATTTATATATATAAAATATTTTTATTAAATTTTTACCAATTTTTGGTTCTATCAATTTAAAAAGCAAAAGTGATTTTTCATTTATTTCATCAATATCGGCAATATTCCAGCTATAAATAGTCTTTGGAAAAATTATCAAGGGCCCCATAATTCGGATATTTTTATTTAGAGTAAATCCGTATTCATTAAATGAAGTTATTTGCAGAGGAACTCCTTCTTCAGGGGTAAATTTTTGTATGCTAGTTTTTGTGTAACTCTCCATTAATCGAATTTCTTGACAAATACTAATAATTTTTAATTTTTTATTTAGCATTTTACCAAGCTTTTCTACTTACATAGCTGTAATAATATTTGGTTTGAGGATTTGACATTTTTTAAAAGAACTAATACTTATTGATGATTTTAACGAATTTAATAAATTAGAAAACATCTTAAAATAAGTATTTTTTTTTGTCGCTTTTGAAGTTTTTTTTCTAAACGTAGCTAGTTAAAACTACACTTTTTCTATGAATAAAAACCAATCCTTATTAGTAGTTAAAATAGTTTCTAAAAATAAAAAAATATTATTTTAAATTTTTATTCGGATAAAGAAGAAATAAATAAAAAGTTTCGAGGTATCACAAAACGGATAATTTCATTAAAATCAAAACCTAATGATAACCTGATGGATAAAGTGTAACAATTTCAATAAAAAAATTTATCCCAATAGATTTATATATTTATTAAAAATTTGACAAATGCTGCAGTAAAGAGTTTCGTGTTTTTTCTAAATTATAATTTTTTGTTTGAATACGATCATAAGTTCTTCGGTAATTTTGGTCGATAGACTTCAGATACCAAGTTCCAGGATACAGCGTATCTGAATCAAAATTTGGTTCACGAGGAACTTTTTTATTGGAAACCTCACGATGTTTCAAATATTTATCATATAACTCGGGTTCTATTTCTACTCTTTGTTCGACAAGCTTAGTCCTCTGTTTTTCGAGATTCTCTAATAAACTTTCTAGTGTAAATCTATTGCTCTTGTTTTCTTGTATAATAATTGAAAACATCGATGAAGCTGATCCTGACCCATAAGAAAATAAACAGACTCTTGTATTACGCAAATTTTGAATAGGTTTGCTTAGCAAATGCGATATAAGACAACCATATAGAGATGGAGTATACATATTGCCAATCTCTTTGGCAAATAACAAAGCTGGAAGAGTTTTTTTTTGGAACAACAATTCACTTGATTTAATTAATTCTTTTTCCAATTGCTTGTCCAAAAAACTTTCTTCATTTGTCAAAGATCTAATTTTAAAATTATCTGATATTATATTTAATTGTAATTATTTTTAATTTTTATATTTTATTATTTAGAAGTAAAGCATAGAATTCATACATTTAAAATTATATTTTTGATAGTTAGATCAAATCTACATTTAAAATTATTAATACCGTCAGTGGGGACTACTAGATCGATAAAAATAGCGTTGGCCGTTTTGATGGCCATGTAAAAAAATAATAATTAATACGAAAATTTGATAGATAAAAGAATTGAGTTTAAGAAAAAACAATAAAATAAAGACGACCAGCACCAAGTTTTGGCGGTCTAGTAGCCGTCACTGTATTCAATACTAAAATATATATTTTATTATATTTACAACTGAACAATGTAAATAAATGTATGAATTTTTTTACTTACTCTAATTTTAATTTAGTTGCAATCGTTTAGATTTAATCAGACATGTTATAAGTCACAGTTTTAAGTCTAAGTCACAAAAAAATTAAGTCAAAGTTATGCCTTGATTTTTTTTTTAATAATAATAATATTAATATTCTACGATCAACTTAGTTTAACTAAATTGACAAAGCATGATAACTAATTTAGTCCCACTATAGTAGACTTTTCATTGTTTGTCTAAAAATTGTTGAATTGATTTTCACTTATTTTTTTTTAAGTCAGGTTAGTGACTTATATATGCACTTAGCATTACTACTGTACTTTTTGACCATGGCCCCTCAAAGCCGAAATATCTCTTGTTCAAATTAGACTTGTTTATAATTCACAGTTTTAAGTCTATGTCACAAAAATTTAAGTCACTGACTTGACTTGACTTAAGACTTGTGAATTAAAAACAAGTCTGGATTTAATTAAACTAATAAAAGTTAAATCGAAGACAACATTATTTGAATCTAGTCAAACTAAATATCAAATAAAATTATTATTGAATAACAAGAGTATTTTTTTTGTTGCATAATTAAATTTTTGATAAGAAATTAAGCTAAAAACTAGGAAAATTATGAATTGAAAAAATAATTACAAAGTTCATAATCATTAATTTTCAATTTCTAATACTATTTCGAGTTAAATTTTCTATTTTTTTTTAACAAAATTGCTTTACCTGTATTGAATTAAATTCTTGATTTGATCATCAGGAATTTCATCTTGTAAAAAATCATTCCAAAGTAAACGTGCAAAAGATTTTTGCACTAATTTACAATATGGCGAGTGAAACAAGAAAGCATTAGCTGAGTTAAGATTAAAGCTTCCATCTTTCTTTTTCGGCTCATTTGAATAACTGTCGTTGTTATTAAAATCATTTAGTGAATTTATAGAAGATAAATATTTGAATTTTTTTTGGTATAATTGATAGCATTTATCCAATGCATTCAAATAACATATTACAGAAAGTTTTCCGTCAACAATAGGATATTCAGAGTCCATCACTGGCTTGTAAAAATCGTATGCATGATTTATATGAGTGCACCTTAAACCACGCTCAAAAACTATCGAAGCATCTGGTCCTATCAAAAAAGCAATTGCTCCTGCTCCTCCTGTTGGTCTCGCATTTCCTTTAGCATAAAGAGCAATATCCCCCATTACAACAATTGCATACCTTCCATCCCAATAGCTCGATTCAATCCAGTTAATGGCATTAAAAAGTGCTGCTGTTCCACCAAAACAAGCATTTACATTATCAACACCTTCAACGTCTGTGTTGCCTGAATTCTCGAACAAAGTCATTAGAACCGATTTTACAGACTTCGATTTGTCGATTAAAGTTTCGGTTCCAACATCCAGTCTTCCAACTTCATGAGGATGAATGGAATATTTTTCCATTAGATTATTTAGAACAGTTAAGCAAATTGAATTAATATCTTCATTATCCAAGCAAAAACCCATTTTTGATTGCCCTAAGCCGATTGTGTACTTCCCAGCCGAAACATTGTCGAATTTTTCCAACTTTTCTTGATCAACGTACTGAATGGGAAAATAGCTTTCAATAGCTAAAATTCCGACATTTTTTGGATAACGATTCCAATCGCTCAAATACTTTGAATTATCGTAGCCATTTTGTATGTTGTTCATTGTTGACAATTATTTTTAAAACTGAATAAAATTTAAAATTTTGAAATAAATTTTAATTATTTATAGAGTTTATTTTTGCTTGATTACGAGCAAATATATTGCCTCTCGAAATAAACAAAAAAGTGGAATGATTTTTGTTAAAATTTATTGGTTTGACAAACTCTAACGTTTTGTTATATATATATATATATATTTTATTTTATTTTTTTGATAAAAAAATTTATTTCAAAAAAGTCAGGCCATTTTAAAAACACTGTAGAACAAAAAAATATGGTTAGTTCTCAAAGTCGAACGATAATGGTCCATTTTTTTAATCATTATTCTTAAAATCTTCAAATTCAATTTGAGCTAATTTAAGTAAAGTTGACTTGCTCATTCGTTTTTGTTTTATTCGTTTATTTATTTCAAATGCTTTCAGAGATGTTTCAAAATTTGAAGCTTGGTTAATTGAACACAAACTAGTTCTCTCTGTGTCTAATTTGCATACTTCAGTGACTTCTCTAGCTGGGCCTGTTGCTAAACTTTCGATTACATCATCAACATTTAATCCGTACAAATTATTTACATTGTGATTATAATTTTTAATATCCTTCGATTTATTTTCCATCTCATTTGATTCATCTTTAGTCTCTAAATTTAATTCTAATAAATAATTATCAAGCTGATTCATAAGAAATCTGCTTTCGTCTCTTATAAACATTATTGTTGGAACATAATTCATTATTCGTTCACTGATTAGAGTTGCTCTAATTTGGGATTTTAAATTTTTTTCCAAATAATCTTCTATTTTTTTATTTAGTTGCTCATTTTCACCCCTAAACCAAAAAATTTTCAGTGAACTTAAATCAGACATTAGCTCTACGTTTGATATTTCAAATGAAAACTTTTCTTTATTAGAGTCGTTCGGATTAGATTCATTATTTATTTCGTTAAAAATTTTAGGACTGTCAAAATGACCAGTTTGAAACGCGTTGATTATGTATTCGCCTAAAAAATTACTCAAATGATGAGCTCTACCAACTGCAATTGAGTGCTTTGGACCCCCATGCTTGCTGTTGCGAAATTTAGATAAATATTCTTCTTCTGACAACTTTCCTGATCTTGTTCTTAAAGCGTTTAGATCGTCCGATTCTTTGAGAATATCAAGCAAACTCTCGGTTTTTTTTCTGTTGTTAGTTAAAATTTTAGTTAAAAGACCTTTTTTTGCGAATTTTTGTCTTAATTCTTTTTGAAAGCGTGTCTCAAATGCATTGATCACAAAACGTTTCAGCATTTGAATCTTTCTAATCAATTAGAAAAAAAATTTTGAGAATTTGAATTTAAAATAAAGCTCTGTAATATTTCATTTACAATTTTATAGATGCAAACAAAAATAATGCAATAAAAATTATTATATTCTCCAGTTTCAAAATTTTGATTCCATAAAGTAAGCTTTAAATAAATTTATGTATCTGATTTTAATCAATCAGTTTCAAGACTAGTAATAAATGAAATAGATAAATTTGATTTAATTTATTTTTTTTTAGAACTAATTTAAGTAAGTATCATAGATTATCCTTAAAAATTTTAAAATTTATTTCAAAAAAATTTAAATTAGGTTTAAAGATTCACCGTCTTAAAATTTTTGAATTGCATTCAAATAAAAATAATTTTAGGAAATGGCTTTATTGTTAGTAAATTCAGAAAAATTTGTTTTCAAAGAGAATAAGAATCAAAGTTTTAAGCACTTTAGTTTGAAAATATTTATCGCTTTTTAATCCAAAATAAAAGACTAGATATCTGAAATTTTCGATTATTTTTAAAAAATTGAAATAGTCTACATTTTTTTTAAAATAGCTTAATATTAAATAACATTAAATTAAATTTTCTGATTATCGCTTTCAGTGGATAAGACGAATAAAAGATATATGATTTTTTTTCGAATAGTACTTAAATAACTTTTAAACTTGAAATTAAGGTGGATAAATAGTTCAATAGAGTAGTTGAGTTAATTAAGTTGGGGTTGAAATAAAATTTATGTTACACGGTTTCTAGGTAATTTTTCGATTTAAGTATTTTATAATTTCAGATCATAATTTATTTTTTACTAAAATTTTTGGTTTGACAAAGCCTAATAGATTTTGAGTGCTAAACGCACAAAAATTGCAATATTAAGTGTGAGTTAGATTGACACACACTCATGTAATACTCTAGAAGAGACTTTTTTTGAGTGAAAATGTTTGATTGTTTTTTTAGGTGACTTAATTCAAGCTTGATTATTAAACTATTGTTTCAACAAAATATTTCAATATTCATATGGCTAAAAATTTATCTATTATTATCAGTGGACACTGATTCGTTACCAGATCGATGTATCGATAAATCGGTTCTGTGAAATTAATTTAGTACAATTGGACAGAAAAGAAGCAAGTTCTGTAAATGCAAAATTCATTGTTATATTATTATTAACATTCTGGTAGAACTCTGCAAATTTTGCATCATTTAAATTTGGACAAATTTGGCTGTTTTGAATTTTGCAGAGGTTTTGAAACGATATAAAATGATCTTGATGTTTTATTGCTTGTTAGAAAGTTTTTTTCTAGATTTTTAAAAATTGCGTGAGCTTAGCACTTCTCGGCTTATTTACCTTAAGTTGGTTTAATGAATCAGCAATAAATTTTTCTGGAAGAAAAGCAAATGGAATATATTCTTTAAACGCATTTATAGTAGCGGTCTCAAAATCAATTACTATCTCATTTGGTGAAAATGAAAAATTAAGCTCTTGCTCTTTTTCAATTATGTTTTTTAACATTTTACTGTACAAAAGTTATGATTTTGCAGTCAGAAATACGAAAGCGCAAGCATGCATTTCATTCAGACCCCAAGCATGAATCAGGTAAAGTTGGTAAAATATAGTTGGTGCGGCTTTGAAAGTTCCATTAACATGCCAACGTTTAGAACAGCTTAAAATTTCTAATTGAGTATCTGATGCAAAAGCAATAATATGATCAGAGTCCTTTGTATCGAAAAACAGAAATCTTTTACCGTTTGTTGTTTTTTGGAAACTTTCAAAGGCACCTGAAAAAAGAATTTCATTTGTTTTTTTGGGAAGAAAAGGATCAATGTTTTCGTGACGAATCGAGTAAAGGACTTTTTGAATATTTCGAAATTTAGGAGCAAAAAGAGCAGCTTCAGCTATTTTTGATCTGAGACTCCCCTATTGTTTTATTAACAGTTTTTTCAAAAATTTTTTTTATAGAATCCGTATCTGTCTTAACAAATTCAGAAAAAGAGACATCAGTTTTATTTATTTTTTGATATAAATGTTGTCCAGTAACTGCAACAGCTTTATTATCTAAAGTATAATTTTTTGCTTTTTTTTTTTTAAACGGTAATCTCGGCATCTCTATGCTTGAGATTCCCTCTTTGTTTGTTTTTTTTTAATTTTTAAAAAAAATTTTAACGATAAAGGTGTTCTTCATAAAAAAGCCTTTATTCGAGGGAACAAATTCAATTTTTGAGCTCATTTTTAAATATGGAATAGTTTTTTTATTGAATGGTAAACAAAATCACCATGTTTAATTAGGTATAAGAGCCAAAGTGATAAGAGCCTGAGTTATTCCTTTTTAATGCAGAAATTCTTAATCTTTATTCGAATTAATTATTAAAATTAACAGTAAAATGACAACATTTTAA
Organism: Brachionus koreanus; assembly: GCA_016987375.1. NCBI lineage: Eukaryota > Metazoa > Rotifera > Eurotatoria > Ploima > Brachionidae > Brachionus > Brachionus koreanus. Next base: position 1,146,286 of record PJRA01000444.1, on the reverse strand, counting down.
CACTTAAATGTAAAATTATTTTTTCTTCTGTTCATTAAAGCTATTTTTTTTGATTATTGTCATTTTACAGTTAATTAATTATAGCGTTGTCATTTTACCGTGAGCCCATTTGGACTTTCCTGTTTGTCTAAACATACCATCTTTCATCTTAAATATACAATTATCCCTTTTTCTCGTTATTATTATCATTAATTTTGTTTTTTATCATTTACAGAATGTCTTTCTAAATTTCTTTCTAAAGAAAAAATTACTTATAGTGTTTATTTTGCAAAACAATAATTATTTAATTTAATTAATGAATTATACATGATGCTAGTAATTAGTGTAAATTTTCGCTCAAATCTATATACAGTGTATCTGGACTTAAATTAAATAATTGAATTGGTAGCTTGTTTTTGATTTTAAATCTACTTAAGACCAGTAATAGGGCTACTGGTCGTGTTCTTTCGATTAAAACATTATTTTGTCCATTCAAAAACAAAATTTTAGACTCTTTTAAAACATTTTAGACTCATTTTATTTTATTTTAGACTTTTACTATTTAGTATATTTTGCTTTAAATAAACTAGGCTGAAGACCTTCTGGTGTAACAGCCCAAATCAAAAAAAAAAAGTAATAGGGCTACTTTTTAATTTAAAATTGATAATTTGAGGATAACTATTAAAAGAATTACGATATAAAGTCTATCTTCAAAGAAAAACATGAAAAACGTTTGAATCAATTTAAATAAATAAACAGAAAATATTACCTGCATGTTGAAATTAATTAGTTAACGTTTATTTTTTTGTTGAATATAATTACTTTCTGTTTAATTTAATTAGTTTATTTACAAAATATTTAGTTTAAGTTGAAAATCATTAATCAAAATATATTAAAAAAAAAAAAAAAATTTATTTGATTATTGTCTAACTAGACATGCCTTTGCTTTTGCTGGTCTTTCAGCTTTTGCTTTTGGAACAACAGCTTTCTGAATACACTTCAGGGGCATTGCTAAAAGCTTTTGGTTTACTGCTAAAGAAATAATATGAGAGCAATAATAATTTTTGAAATAAAAACTACAAGTGCATCTACTACTTGACCAATCATTACTATTTAATTGTACTTTTTTTAAGGCTGATTGAAATGAAATGAATTTATCAAAATTAACTTTTTTATCTAATTCTAGTTTATTGTATCTTGAGTTAATGTAATCGAGATTCAGTAAACTTGAATTGGATTTATCTAATAAAACAAAATTTTCAGAATTACCTATTTTCTTTATTAAAGCAGTGCCACTGTTTAAATAATTCGCAGCTAGTTTCCAACTATTTTGTGAAAAAGTCACACTATCAACAAAAATTTTTTCTTTTAATGTGTCCTTAGACCAATGCCTAAGCATATTCTCTAAATTTGTAAGATAGGCATTTACCGAAAGCCTAATCCTTAATGTGTGAATGAGCTTTATTTTGCCATTTATACTTTCCAACCCATTGTCAGTTGATGGAGTATTAACCAACAAACCCTCATACCGACCGTTATTACGCGAATTAACCCATTCGGATTCAAAATAAGCTAGGAACACATCAATGGCAGGATCTTTTCTGGACCATTTTATAGAAAACAGACTGCATGAGAGTTTAAAATGATTGGACGTATACGAGTTGCCGTATTGACCGATGACTTGTACAAAGCTTCAATTTGTTTTTTAGTTATATCATAGATGCCTAAGTTTATCTTCTCAGTGCTGTGATCATGCTCGACTGCGTTGTGCCAAATTGACGCCGTATCATCGTCTTGGTGGAGCAAGATATATGCAAGCTTTGGGCATGATTTGCCACCTGAGCAAAAATAACATTTTTTTAGACCAATTTTTGTTTCTCTATCTCTTTGAAACTTTCAGCTAGAGCCCTCTTCAAGCCTAGCAATAGCAGCATCCAGGTTCAAAAAATCTTCTTCTTTTTTATACGAAATTCTCACGCGTTTACCGTTGTTGTTTTGGACCATGTTTTCATCATCTTCTTCAACGCGTGGATAAAATCATTGTTTACAACTCCAACTTCTACAACTTCAACATCAATTATCTCATATGGCATCAGCTATAGTTTCAACAACTGGTTGAGAATCTTTTAAAAAATCGTCTAATCTTTTTATCAATTCGGATTTCTTGCCAGCGTACGACAATTTTAACTTTTTGCACTCGGTTTGCAAATCAACAACTTTCCACGATAAATGAATTAATAGCCAGAGAGATCGAGAATTACAGAAAAAAACAGAAACAACCTGAAGTACAAAACGTCCTTGGACTGATAAAAGAAATTTGATTTTTATGATTTTAATCCAATATGATTATTTATTTCCTTCACTAATTGATCCAAAACATAAATAAAAATTTATTTTTTATTTTTTTTCTAATAAGATTCGAATATGAATGAGGGCTGAAAAGAAGACGCTGCTATTCGTTACTGCCCTTGAAATACTTTTCCTAAATTATATTTAAATAAATAAAAAAAAAACTTAAAGAGCTTCGCTTGACCCTCTTCCATCATCACAATTACTAGAATATACAATGCAAAAAAGCATCAAAAAACGAGAATGATGCTTAAGCCATAAAAACAATTAAAATTTAGCTATAAAAGTCTGACTTAAATTTTTGGAATCCCTTTTAAAAATATTAATATTAATTTTAATTTTTTGAAAAATCCTCTTAACTAATATAGATTTATTAAGCTAATTTTTTATATTTATTCATAATTTATGATTTTGTTAGTAACATTTTCTAAATGAAATATAATTTTTAAATGTTATTCTGTATTTAAAAAAGTTTATTTGATCTTTTTTATTAATTTTAATACAGAATTTGACGCTTATTTAAAAAAAATAAAAATTTTAAAAAGTCAAAATCCAAACCAATTAACTGATCAAATTTTAAAACGAAATTAAAATCAATTTTTAAATATTGAAAATATTAACATATCAAGTAAAATCAAAGATTCAATAAAAAGTTAAAGAAATTTGATATTTTTTTTAATTATCTATTTTGAACCTTAAATGATTAAAATGATAAAATAAATTATAATAGATATTTAAAAGGTTGTTATTTTATACATAAAAAATTATAGAAAGAGGTAATGAAAAAAATTATTTTATTCTTGTTAAGTATAAACTTTAAATTAAAAAGGCACTACAAATAATTTTAAATGAACGCTCTTTATGCAATAATTTTGATTATATCACTGGGGCTAATATTGCCGTTAAGTACAACAAATTTGCATGTTCTACTCAATCAAATGAATGAATCGTACCCAATTTGTTCCGAAATTTGTCAAGAATGCAACAATTTACTGCTAAATTGTAGGAATCTAAATTTAACCAGTTTCAAATTAATTTCAAACCCTCTCGCGCTAACCGAACGAATTATTTTTACTGGAAATTCTATTTCAATTATAGATAAACCAATTTTTAATAAAGAAAGACCAAATATAAAATCTCTAGATCTCAGTGATAACAAAATAGTTTCAATTGATCAAGACGCTTTTGAAAATATTCCTAATTTAAGCGAATTAATTCTCGATAAAAATTCAATAGACTTAACGAAACCAGAAAAAATGGCATTTTTGGAAAAAGTTTCTTACAATCTTGAACTTTTAAGTTTAAGAGAAAATTTGATTCAAAACTCAAACGAAAGTGGAAATTCTAGTGGCGAAAAATTTAACAAATTCACAAATAATACAAAACTGTTATATCTTAAATATTTAAATTTAGACAAAAATTATTTAAATGAGATTAATTCAAATGTTTTTTGTCAAATTCCAAATTTAGTAAGTTTGAATTTAGAATCCAACAATTTCAAAGAGATTGACCTAAATTTTGATTGTTTAAATTCACTAATTTTCTTAAATCTTAAATCAAATTATTTTGAAAAAATTGGTAATAATTTAATATCAAAATTTAGAAAACACAAAAAATATCAACCAAATTTTGAGGTGTACTTATCTGATAATAAATTTAAATGTGATTGTGATTTATATGAATTTTACAAGTTTATTAAAGAAGAATCTGCACAACACAAAAGCTCTCGCATTATTAAAGATCATGAAAATTTAAAATGTAAACATGCTGATTCTCTTCACTACAGCATCAATAAGCCAATTATTGAATCGAATTTAGATAAAATTTGTGGATATCCGATCATAACAACTAAAGAGTTCAAGACAAAACTTGATTTTAAATCTTTAAATTTAATTCAGAATAAAACAGAATTGATAAACACTAAACGACCATATGAAACTCATCATTATGTTAGCAAACTTGCTGTTCTTTTATTCTGTTCGTTGCTTATGAGTGCAACCTTAATTTTGGTATTAAAACTGCGTTTTCAAAAATTGTGGAATGTGATCAGATTTAAATTTTATAGAAGACTAAACGACGAAAACAGCTCGGATAATTTTTATCGTATCAGTTTTAATGGATCACAGCATTTGGAAAGAGAAGCCGAACACTTAGATGACACAACAGCTAGAGAAACAAGAAATTTAAAAAAAAATAATCGAATACGTTTTGATTTTTTTTCCAATATTTTTAGAAGAAAAGAAAGAAATTTCAACTATTTCAGATTTGATAATCAATTAACAGATTCTAAAAAGATTTATCGATTAAAAAATAGAAAATCAGCTACAGGTTTTTGTTTAAAAAAATCTCTTTTAAATATGAAAAACAAAGATGAAGAGAGACCGTCAGAAATCGATTTGGCACCGATTATTTCCGATGATGAAGAAACAACAAAAAACATAACAACAGATCTTGGAGTCTTAGGAGTGAGAATTGTTTAATAATGAAGAAAAAACTCTTATGTCTTTATTTAAAATATTTAAATTTTTCAAATAAAAAGATTTAAAATGTAATTTTTCAAGCTTTCGTTATAGGTAAAGCCTCCAAAATTAATATTAAACATTCTTTCTAGATCATGAATATTTGACGTAACTAATTCAAACGGAAGCTTGTTTTCATCAAATTTTTTGCCAAATAATAAAGCGATTTCAGCCAAGCAATTTCTGAGCGAAGTCTTAAAAAATAAAAATTCTAAAACTTGAGATATTTCAATGATTAAATTACCATAAATTGTGAGTTAAAATCTATGTTTGTTTCTGATTCAATATCTAATGAAGTATCAGCTATTGCAGCAAGTGGAACAAGTCTAAATTTGAATATTTATATAGAATTTAAACAAAAATTTTCAATCTACTTTTCATGAATTTCAAGCACTTCTCCAGCAGATATGTATCTAAATTTTACTTTATTACTTGTCAATTGGTCTCTAATTGCTATAATACAAAGTAAATTATCACCATTGCCGTATACATCTTCATCTAAAACAGCCAAATTTTTATGCCAACTCATAGTCATCAAGAAATCGGCAAATGAATCATATGAGAAATTTTCGTTTATTTTAATTGAATTTTGAGCATAATTGAAATTAGCCGGCCATATTTGTAAATAATTCCAATCATTTGCGGTTGTAGTAGGTCTGTTTGATTGAGACGACATTAAACTCTCACGAATACTTTCTATATCATTAATAGCAGGATAATTCAATATGCTCATATTGTTGGACAAGTTTCCATTATAAACCTTAATGTATTGCAATAAGGTGTTTAAATTAGCTGAAGCTCTTGCGTTTGTTTGTGTTGTTGATTTTCTGGCAAATATACGAAAAAAATCTGTTATTGGATCTTGTGCTTGACAGCTATTTTTATAAATATCCAAATAATCCACTAAATAAGAGTTCAATTCATACAATCTAGAGGCCATTAAGTGACAACTTTTAAAAACAGGGGTCAATCCAATTGTATAAAAGTCCGAATATTTAAATCTGTTTTTTCCATTTTTTAAAGTGTTCAAATTACGCATTGATCCTATACTTTGTAATTTAGTTTGATAGTTTAAAACATGAATCCAAGTAATGCATTTGTCACTTTCATCAGCCAAAATTTCAACCTTATCATCATAAGATCTATATTCTTCTTTTATGTCAAATTCAGGCGCAAGTGATAAAACCTCTTCTTCAATCTCGTCTCTAAAAACTCTTTTTCTTTCAGCAAAAACATGATAAGCAATCAAATCATTTGGTACAAAAATTGGACAATTAGTTGTTTTTATTGAAGACATGTTTTTAATGCTTTCATTGCCGGATAATAGCATTTTTTCTCTAATTGCACAAGAGGTTTTCATAGCAAATGCCAAAGCAGTTAAAGCAGCCTCGATCGCTCTACTTGAATGAGCGGTATTTTTTCTAGATTTTGAACCAGGTTTTGCCGAAGAAATTGGTGTATTTGACAAACTTGTAAGCATACTTAACGATGTTTCTCTATTATTTTTTTTACTTGGAGTATCTAGAGTAACACTTTGATCAAAAGTTGAAATAAATGCTACGGCTAGTTCTAAATAACATTGCTTTATCAAATATAAATCATGAACAGAATTGTTAATTAAATTAATAGTATGGCAATATGATTCAACAACGTCGTTTAAAGTGCCTATTTGACGAGTAATGAATAATTCACGAATGCAATGTGAATACTTATAATTTAGTTCAATTTCTAGGCTTAAGCTTCTCTCAGATATGACTCTATTAATTTCAATAGCAGAGCCTAGCACATTTAATGAATGCTCCCATAGTTTGTTATTAGATAAGGTCTCATTAATTATTTGATTATCATAATAGGATGATTTTATCATCAAACATGAACCCAATCTAAGTTTAATGTGTACTAAATAGTGCAAAAAAGGATTGTATAAATTTTTAATTTCTTTATAGATGCTGTCGAAGTATGACTTTGATTTATCTGTAAAACATTCGATTTTTTCGCCGCCATTTTTGCTTATATCCTTTAAAATTGTATCCTGAAGCCCCAGAAGACTGTTCATACATGTTTCAATTGAAAAAATTAATTTATTCGTTTCCGAAGATGTGCTCTGGCACTCCAAAAGATTAATGGTAAATTCAATATCATTTTTTAGAATGTTTGCTTTCAGAAAAGTTACAAATCCATCTTGAGAAAGCTGATTAGTGTTTATTAAATTTAAAATGCAGTCATTTAATTTGTTTAAACATGCTTTCAGACTAGCGCCTCTTAAAAGCTCTTGTGAAATATCAATCAAAATAAAAAAGGACTTTGATTCGATATCTAAAAATTCGTTTGATTCACTGATACTTTTTTCGCAATAGTACTTCAAATCAGTAAAATCTTTGATAATTGATTCGTCATGACCTTTTGCTTTGCCTAAATCATTTAGCTGATTAAACATGTATTGTAAAAAAAGCATTCTTGCTTTTAACCACATTCTTGAATTAATATGTGAACGTGAAATGGAGTCAAATATTTGATAAACTCCTCTCTTAATTGTTTTTTGTTGTTTTGATATGTTTGTTTTATTTTTCTTCAGTGCAGATACTAATGCTTTTTTTTCTTTTACAGATTCGGGTATATCTTCTGTAGCTAATTCCTTCATACCATCAAAAACATTCTGCAATGCCAAATATGTCAAATGAGATTGGTCAGCAATATTTGCTAGCATAATGTGAAGTTCATATTTCATTTCCTTCTGCCAATAATTTGATACAGTATATTCTAAAAAAATAAGATTAAGAGTAAAAAAAATTATTTTACTTATTTGTTTTAGTATGCTTTTTTTTTAAAGTTGTTTTTTAAATATTACGTTAAAACAAGATTAAAATAAAATATACTTTCGGTCTTTGGGAAATCTTCTCCATATGCTTTTAAGCATTTGTTTATGATGGTTTTAGCTGAACCCAATATACAGCCTTTGATAGATTCTAAGGTCAACGGTCCAGTTGATTTACTGAATACTCTGATCACTTCGGGATTATCCTCTTTAAAAAAAAAATTTAATTATAAAAAAGCAATTTTGAATTAATTTTTATCTGAAATCCAAAACTTGAAACGTTATTAAAAAACTAGATCAATCATTGAAATTTTAAATTTCAATTTCAAATTGTTAGTAAAGTTTAATCTATTGTTGTAAATTTCCAGTCAAAAAAAAATAATTTTTTTACTAATCATACCCAAGATTTTAGTAATCTAAGCTGCTGGCCATAAGGACCGTCAACATATATTTATATTTTTTTTTACTTAGTAAATATAAATAGTTATATGTTAAAAGTATCTTTTTTTATAGAAAGAGAAACTGAATTCTTTGATTTTCAATAAAAATATTTTTCTCGTGTTTTTTAAAGAAATTTTTGACTGGAATTTAAGATTAGTTGTGTTAAAGAAATTCTCTATAAAAAATGTGCTAATTATGTTTAAAAAAAATTAAATTAAATTAATTTCTTTAATACCCATGTCGGTATCAAAATCATCAATTATTTCTTAAATAAAAATTAAAAAATTTTGAATATACTTTTCAAAAAGATGACACTGTTTATTTAAAAAGACTTACCCACAGGTTTTCGTGAATTACTGAAAGATGATGGAAGTTTAATTCCTTGAAAGTTAGACAAATTCAGAACAAAAGAGTCATGAAAAGTGAACAATTGACTAGAGCTATAAAAAATATTAAGATTTTCGTTTATTGATTTTTAAAATTTACTTGAATTCTTTAAAATTTGGCGAACATGGTATGCATGACGATATTTGAATCAATAATTTACATTGTATCAAATAAAACTTGCTTGATAAATGAGCTCCATACAATCTGATTAAATTATAAGGTAGTTTTAGGGATAGAACTGTTTCCAAGCACTAAAGATTTTATTTATAATCATGTATGACAAATATTTAATAAAATATACTTTTAGATTATTTAAATCGAAAATTGGCTTAGACGAATTCCAATTGTAGTCAATCTTAAGAAATTTAATGAAAAAATGAATTCCAAAATAATTTTAATGTTATGTTTTAAATTAAGTTTATCAATTTGTCCATGTGGCTACTTTGGATATGATTGTAGTTATTATTACAATAAAAATTTATTAAGAGATTCTGATTATGAATACTTTGCGTATGATTTTCCTGAAATAAAAACTTTTGAAAATCGAGATTGCTTTCTAAATTATGATGGATCTGTTAAATGTATTTGTAAAGAAGGTTTTTTTTTGGCAATATTTAAAAAACCCAAAATTTAAAAATATTTTAGGCTTTTTGCTAAATTCTGAGTACAAATGTGTTTTGGACAGATGCTTTAATTTTAGTTGCAAGGATTTTGGACGATGTGTGCTTTTAAATGAAATGCCTGTATGCGTCTGTGGATCATTAGAGAACAAAGATAATAGAACCTGTAATCAGTCCGCATGTATCTCTGGAACGTTGGTTCCTCAACCATATTGCAGTATGCAAGCAAATTGTATAGATGAAAAAAATGGAAATTTTAGATGTATTTGCGAAAGTGAATTATATTCAGGGAAATATTGCGAAAAAGTTACAAATCTATGTGAAAGTAACAAATGCTTAAATGGAGGAACTTGTGTCAAAAATTCTGTTTCAAATTTCTGTTGTCTATGTCCCTCGGGATATTCAGGTAAAAAAAAATAAATGGCTAAAATAATAGTTATCAATTTAAGAAATATCGAAGGTAAATTATGTGAATTTAATATGGAAACAACAATTTTAAATGACTATACTTCTAACGATCCAAAGTCATACAGTACGAAAAAAACCAAAATAAAAGACACAACTTCATATCAAAATGAATTCAGAGTTTTTTCTACCATTGAATCTTGGACAAATACATCAGCTATAAATTTAGCTACTAGTGATATAAATTTTGTTTCTGAAGTAACATCAGACAACTTTTCAGAAAATAATGAGTCTTTTGAAAATTCATGTCACTCGAATCCATGCAAAAATGATGGATTATGTATAAACTTGTCCAATAGTTATCAATGTATTTGTCCAGAATTTTTCAATGGTACAAACTGTGAGAATGAAGAAGATGATTGTTTTAGCAAAAGAAATGTATGTTTCAACAATTCTACTTGCATAAACTATCTAGGAATCGGTAATTATGGATGCCAATGTGAACCATTTTTTACAGGGAAAAATTGTGAAATGGTTCTTAATATCTGTGACTATCAACCTTGTCTTAACAAAGGAAAATGCATTTTTAATGAAACAAATTTCAAATATTCATGTATTTGTCAAGAGGGATTTTATGGAAATAATTGCGAAAAAAAAATCGATCCATGTGAGAAAATCAGATGTCTAAATGGAGGCTATTGTTTGTCATATCAAAATTTTTCAGATAGTACTAGACAAGATATAAATTTTAAAATTTACAAGCTTCATTTTAAATGTATTTGTACGAGTTATTTTTTTGGTAAATATTGTGAATCAGAAAAGTCGGATTATAAAAAAGTTATTCTGGTTGCCAGAACAATTGGCATTGCATCAGTAATTAGTATTGCAAGTTCTTTCACATTTGTAATTATAATGGATTTGAGCAAATTGACTTGCAAAGCTAGTATTCTTTTTTTGATTGTTAATAAAATGAATTTTTTAATTTAGTAATAAATCTTAAAATCATAAAATTTTAAATATTTAACTAATTTTTCCATAACTTATAAACATCAAGTTCTAAAAAACAAATATCAGAACGCTTTAGCCAAAATCGATTTTTTAAAACTGTCTAATCAAGAATGGTTAAAAGTCAACAAAATTTTTAAGTTAAAATAAAACATTTCAAATGCACAAAAAGTTTAAAGATTTTTATGGCTTTTGCTTAAACAAACCAAGAGTAGCAATTATCTTTAATTGAGCCAAGAAATAAAGTTTAAAAAATTAAAAAAATAATTCATTAACTTACATATCTGAAATCTGGTGAAAAATTTTTGCCTTTGTCATCAATAAAATGTGGTAAATTTTCCCCTTTTTGTACTGTGTGCAATATTGTAATAGCTTCTTTGAACATATTCATTTTTGTCAAGGCCTCAATTTTTATGAGCCTAGCAAGAACAGTATGCGATAAATCTCTACAAAGCATCTTGGCAAAATATTCATACAAAACAATTGATGGCAATATCTTTTAGAAATTACTAAAATAAATTTAAATCATAAATTAAGCTTCAATATTACATAAATATAGTGTCCTGCATTCAATAGCTCAATACAAATATAATTGAGCGACGAGATGACATATTTCGCATCAAAACGAAAGCTTAAATTTAAAGATTGAATTTTTAAGTCTTAATTTTATTTAAAAAATTACATTTCACTATTAAACATTAGACCGGGTAATAAAAAATCAGAATTAATGAACTCTAAATCATCAGCTGAATAATCAAAATCATGACGAGAGTATGGAATTGATGCTCGAAATATGCTTTTGAAAAAAGAAGCCGAAAGCAAACAGCATTCAGTTTTGAGTTCTAAATCATTTGATAAATAATATCTAGATTTTTTTTTAAAATTAATTTAAAATATTTTCAAATTTTTGAATTTACTGAGCCATTTTTGATGTGAGCACGCCGCCTAATAGACAACCCCATACGCCACATTTTTTCAAAAGATTATCTGCCCTCAAATCACAGCTACAAGAATCAAAAAATTGTTTTCGCCAATTGATCAAACAATTATCAATTCCAGATAATTTGTCTAGAGCCTCATTCCAGATTTTATACGCCTTCCTAGAAATTAATTAGATAATGTAAAAATAAAAATTTCAAACAATTACTCAAGATCATTTGTAAAATGATAGATATTTCCCAATTCATGCATGGCTTGAATCGCTTGATCGTTTTCTTTGTTGGCAATAAGAAGTTCTTAATTGAATCTTAATCAGTCTTTTAAGAAATAAATTTAAAAAAAGAAATACGAATGCATTTTGTATAGCTCTCAATTATTGTATTTATGTCAATTTTAATATCTTTTACGAATACATTATCTTCATTGCTAAAGTCTTTTCTAGAAAAGTTGATCGGGTTGGAATGAAAAAATGTGTTTATTAACTGGCTCTGATCAATATTTGATTTATATCTATATGCTTGAAAGCCAACTTTATTTGAAGCTGAGTTATCATCATTGTCAAATTCTAGGCTAGCATTGTTTGAATCTTGATTAACTGTGAAAAAATCTAATAAAAAATCATGAATTTAAAATCATATTTTTAGATTTTTCGGATTTTACCTGTTTGTGGAGTCTTAGTTAATAAAAAGAGAGTCAAAAGTCTTCTAGCGTGCATTAATGCTCTTGAATGATATAAGCTGTTGTCGATTGAGTCTTTTAGGTCCCCGAGAGTTTGATCGATATCAAGGGGTATAGAAATAAGCTCTTTACAGCGTTTGTTATCTAAAATATTAAAAAATACTCAACATTTTATTATTTAAATGATAGAATTTAAATTACTTTCATATATATTGTGAACTTTAGGATCTATTTTTGTACCTAATTCAAGCTTATCAAGCTTATTGCATTCGATTTCAATTTTAAAGTTAATAAAAAATAAATCTTCAATTCGTGGATATCGACCTAACTCTGCTTTTAATTTTTCAAAATGTTTTTGTGATTTTTCTCCACCTAATAAACCTATTTGATCTAGAATTTTATGCTGGCAATAAGCAATAATTGGACTAAGTTGTTCAGCATATTTATAACTATTTAAACAAAATTAAATTTTAGTATTAGTCAGTTTCTTCAGAAATACCTGGTAATCGCATTAAATTTCATGGCAATACTTGCGCATTTTTCCCACTTTTCCGATGAAGACAAGCACTGGACAGATCTTAACACAAAATCTTTAACAAATCGTAGATCTAAACTATTTATATCATCTAATGGCGAATCAAATCTCAAACTAGATCCAGCTTTTCCAACCGTATTAGAATCATACCATTTGTTTATTTTATTATGGATATCACGGTGAATATTTTTCTTGTAAAATTTAGATGAATTAATGTAAAAAAATCTGCAATTAATATTTTACTTCTATTGGGTATGTAAAGAAAAGCATATCGAGTAAATTGTCAGCAGCCAAATAAATAGATTGAGCCATGCTTCTCCATAAATCTTTTATCCTAAATTGTTTTTTATGGGTTGCTGTTAACGCAGGAAGAAAGAGAGCAAATGAATTCATACAGTTAAACATTAGTTTGCAAACATTCTGTAACTGAGTCCATTGCTTTCCACGATGAGCAATAACCTAATTAATTATAAATAGTTAAAAACTTATTTTAATTATAAAATTAAAATTCTTAATTTTTAAATAAATTTTCATTAGATTTTTTATTCATTTAAACATACCACAGCAATTTTAAATCTGTCAAATATATTCGATGCTAAATCGACAAATTCTCCAATTGAAAATTTGGATATTTTGCTAGTGTCAGAATCGGTTGTGCTTCTTGTGGTTTCTTCACCCGAATATTGGCTTTCAATTCCGTTTAAAATATCAGCTATCAAATCAGCCGTATCTTTTATCTCAGCTTTTTCATCATTTATTGAATTAGAAATTTTTGAAACTTTTGAAGGTGAAACATGCGATCTCATATTTTTAGGCTCACTTTTTTTGTTTTTTTTAGTTATATTATCATATTTTGTCCCAGAAAATTCGCCAAAATTCATTATTACTACATTTGCTTTATCAAATAAGAAATTTTGCGGATCTATATATGATACACTATTTACTTTATCAAATAAAGAACTTTTGGCTCCATTTGAATAGACACGGTTCATTATTTGACTAAAATTACTTAGTGCATTGATTGCATAGAATTGAGATTTATAAGCCGACTCATCTTGTAAAATTTTTCTAAATTTTTTTCTACGCGACCATTTCTCGTAAAGATCAGGCAATCTGTCATATAATAAATCAATAGCTGCTTTCTGTTTTTCTTCTAGCTTTATTTTTTCGTTTAGATCTAAATCAATCGGAATCAAAAGTTTGTATTTTTTTATTTTTCTCTTTGTTTTTGGTTTATTTTTAGCCATTACAATGCTAGCTGTTACTGTGTCATTCATTTCTGAGACTATATCCGAAGCAAAGTTTGCTTTGGCTACAAATCCATCTGGTTTTCTTTTTGATAAAGTTGAACTTCCAATGATAGAAACATTTCTCTTCTGTAGCCAATCGATTATTTCAAGGGACCATTCTGTTATGTCTTGTGTTAGATCTTCATTTAGAGCTTTCTGAAGTAGATTTACTAACATTTCAAAATAGTTGTTGCGTTTTCGAAATTTTATCAATTCTTTGTAAGCTATTTTGGTTGGATTATTTAAAATAAACGAGTAGATTTGCGACATCTCTTCATTTCCAGTAAGCATGTTAAAGAAAACATTTTTGCTTGTTATATTCGATTTAGCTAATTGATTCTCTAGAGCCTTTATCTCATTTTGTCTGATTGTCGGATTTTTTTCGTCGTTTTTCTTCAATTTTTTTAACTTATTGTCCGAACTTTCTTCAGGCTCAACTTCTTCTGCAGCTTAAAATATGCAAATTCATTTAGAAAAAAAATTCGATTTAGATTAAATCAAGGTTTCCATTATAACTAATAGTTTAGCTCAGAGAAATAGTTTAAATTTATTGTCTTTGTATTCTTTAATTTTAATTTAAGAGTAATAATTAAAAAAAGGATGGATGAGAATCCGTTAGATAAAAAACATTACTGTAAAATTTATATATTTGAAATACATATCGTCAGATAAATTAATTATCTGTCAATTTAAAAAAATATAAAGTGTCAATTTTTATTTAGAATTTTTCTTAAAATAATTTTTTAATTGTAAGTATTTTAAAATAAAAAACCCTTTATATTTATAAGAGAATAATCTAATAATTGGAAGTCAACATGGATTTGTTCCAAAGAAAGGTAACGTGTAACGAACCTCCTTTAAACGCTTGATATGATCACGACTCAGTTGGCCAAAGGTAACTGTCTGGAAGAAATACTATTAGAATTCTCAAAGGCTTTTGATACGATACCGCATCAATGATTTCTTCATAAACTAAAGTGAGAAAATAGTAAGGTGGCTCGAATACTTTTTGAGTATGAGAACTCAGCGATTTGTACTTGGTGATGGAGTTTCTAGGTGGTCAGAGGTACTGAGTGGAGCTTCGCAAGGGCCTGTACTTGTTGCTATTTGTTGTGTACATAAATGACCTGCCTGACTGCGTTTAAAATAGAATGGAATTGTATGCAGATGACTCAAAAATACTCGGTATAGTTAATAATGTTTATGAGAGAGCGATGTTCCCGAAAGATCTGGATGCAGTATGTCAATAGAGGTATGGTTTATGGGACTGTGTGCTAACAAATGTAAAGTAATGCATTTCGGCAGACTAAATGAAAGGCATATGTATACACAAAAAAGCAACAGAAATATTACATTAGCGACCACAGAGTGTGAAAGGGATCTTGTAGTGATGGTTTCATCAGTTTTAAAATGGACCAGCCAAGTGAAAAGCGCTTGTGCGAAAGCGAGTATAGTACTTGGAATGCTAAAGCGAACGTTTACAAGTAGAGAGGAAAGAGTATGGGTAAGATCGGAAAATACTCAAAAAATAAAATACCTGGGAGTGATGATCAATTCGAAAAACGACAACAGTGACCATGTAGAGCAAAAAATAAAAAATACGATAAAAAGCGTATACAGCACCAGAAACATTGGCGTAATGAATACACCGCTAAAAACAAATATCAAAACCCGCCTCTACAAGGCATTCTGCCGATCAATACTAACTTATGGATGCGAGGCAATCAACCTTAACCAAATTCACTAAAAACAATTATAACAACAGATGGCAACTTAGTGAAGAAAATGTTTGGACTCTGTAAGAGATAAAGAACAACAAAACTGATGGCCGCCCTTAATATGGAACCAATGGAGAGAGTATTGGTAAAGAGAAAATTATCCTTCATAATGAGATTAGCAAACAACAAATTAATAATGATATATAATATAATGGTTTAGCTAACTTTTTAGAAAATTCGAAATAAAAAATTTTATTCTATTTTGTTCATTTATAGATTCACATTTTATATTTTTTCTTAT
Organism: Brachionus koreanus; assembly: GCA_016987375.1. Classification (NCBI taxonomy): domain Eukaryota; kingdom Metazoa; phylum Rotifera; class Eurotatoria; order Ploima; family Brachionidae; genus Brachionus; species Brachionus koreanus. The sequence continues at coordinate 1,130,306 of PJRA01000444.1, read as the reverse complement.
CGTTACCCATTATTTGAAATAATATACTAATTCATAATCTCTCTAACTTAGAAAACTTGTACTAATAAAATTTATTTTAAAAAACGGTTAAATATATTTTTAAGTTTAATTTTGAAACTTAGAAATTTATAACTAATACCAAATCTCTTTTTTTACACTATTAAATAATTTGTTTAAGTTACTTGGTTCATTGTTGGTATTTTCATCCATTCCAAGTAATTTTCTCCCAATTGAATTGAAGAAATTTGATAAATCTTTTCGATCAAGGCGTTTTAAAACCTTGAAAACATAATTTTAAATTCGAATTTAAATTTAGTTAAAATTACATCTGTAAGATAAAACGTAGAACATGCAATCATATGCTGAAGATTTTCAAACATAGTTTTTGATTTTTTGATAAAAATCGAAACTGGAAGCTCTTCTAGAATAAGTAGACAGTGTGACATTATCTAAAATATTCAACTCGTAAGGTAATAATAAAAGTTAAAATATCTGAAATACCTTGACAATTGGTTCATATGCTAGATTAAAATAGATTAACGGTGCTAACAGCCCATAGCATTGAACAACTGCTTGTAAAATGTTAGATCCATCATTTAGCCATGCAGCGAGTTCAATTCCAACTAGAAGATTTTCGCATTCTTTTACTCTATCAACCTTAAAATAAATTTTAATTATTTAAGCTTAATAGTCAATTTATTTTTTTACTTGATTAGTATATTGAATTTTTCCATTAAATAAAACATCACAAAATATATTTTTAGATTTAATTTTTATGTCAGTAACAATGAAAATACATTCGATGAATTTTCTCAAAAGTATTGGTGATGCCTTTCGAATCATTTCATAATTTAACCTTAATTTTTAATTCTTAGCTACATAAATCTTCACAAAAAAAAAAATATCTTACTGATGAAAAGTTACTTCATAATCAACTTTATTTTGGATTATAATTGTTTCTTTTACAGGTTCAATTGGTTTAATAACAAAAAGTTCCCACAATATTTGAAAAGCTGATAAACTCATTTCGTATTCTCCAATTTGATATGAAACTTGGCATAAATAAGCCCAATTCATCAAAATAGACAAAGTACTGGATGCAAGAATTGGATCAGTTGATTCTCCAATAGAATCCCCTATTAATAATCCATTTCGATCATAAGCAGCTACAGCAAATATGTATTGTTCGTCAGAAGAAAGGCCCGAAATTGAGACTTTTTCAGAAGTTTTGGCTGGAATCTTAATCAAAATACACATTTTAAAATTTATTCTAAACAAATTTTTCGAAATTATGAATTTTAAAAACAAAAAAACTTAATAGGAGGACATTAACATAAATATTAAGCATCTGGGATTATATTCTTAAAAATATATTACCTGTTCTCCACTTCCATTAAAGCTATAGTCACTGATTCTTGCTTTATTATTTACATTTGAAGCGAGGCCAGCGAAAACTCTATACCAACAAGCTTTAGTGCCATTAACTGACTCAAAGTTTCTTGGTTGAACAACTATTTTGTTGAATGTTTTTAAACAAACCACTGGAGCAGGCGGTATCTTAGCCTTTACACTTTTTTCAGCATTTACTTTTACGTGCTTTTTGAATAAAATTTCATCTGCTTCTTCAGCTTTTTTGAGTCTATCATATGCTTTCTATTAGGCATTTCAAATTAATAAGAAACTTTAAAAATTTCAAAAGAATTTTTACTTGAATTAAATTTTTTTGCTCTATTTTAAGCTTATTTTGATCAGATAAATGAAAATGTCTCAGACTTAATGCTTTAGAGAGAAATAGCAACGATTGAGAAATTTTATTTTTTTTACATTCCTTTAGCAAAATCTCAAAATCTTGATCTACCAGAGCTAAAAGTTTTTCTCCTTTTAATGGAGTTTCTCGATGTTGTAGTAAGCGAACACTAATTTTATGGTACAAAAAAATTAATTCAACATGAAGATCACTCATTAATTTAGAAACAGAATCAATGTCAAAATTTTTTTTGTAGTTGAAGGCGATTTCTTTTAAATTTTTGAGTTTTTCTATTTTTCGGCTATTTGTAGGTGCTTTGACGCTTGTTTTCAATCCAAGTTCAACAAAATCTAAAGTCTTGAAAAGAAATTATACTGAAAAAAATTAATCCATTCAAGAAAATCATACATAGTCTTTATCACAAAGACAAGATTTATCAGTTTTAGATACACTGGCTCTTGCGAGAGAAATTGCTTTCAAAGCCTTTTTTAGTACATTTTTTGCTTTTATTAAATTTCCTCGTATATCACTAGAAGCTCCGAAGCGTTCACTTGATATTTCACTAAATTCTAAATCTAAATGGAAAAATAATTCAAATTTTTTTTCAATTAAAACTCTTTTCCAAAACAGCTGCTTTACTTAATTTTGTAAGATTTGTTTTTGCTGCAGAAAATTGATCATCATATGTTTGAACTTCAAACTGTGAAGATGAATCTTTAAAAAAATAAAACAAAATTTAGAAAAAATATTTTCTTCAAATAAAAATGAATACCAACCCTTGGTAAAGCGCCTAAAATTAATGTTGGCCAGAGACTCATACGTTAATCCTAATCTGAGAGAACAATGTCCAAATACAGCCGGGTCAATTGATGAGATATTAAAATAGCTCATTGACTCATGAGTAACATTCAAAATATATAGCCACTAAAGTTATAAAATAAATCAAAATTTATAAAATTCACTAATAAAAAAAACTACTTTAGAAAAATTTTCTAATTTTGTAACCCATCTATAGTTATCATGAGAGCCTGTTTGATATTTTTGAAAAGTTTCTTTACATTTTTTCCACAAAAGCAAAGTAATATCGATTACTATGTCAAAGTCGACCTCATTTGGCTATAAAAAATTTTCAAATGTTACAATTTTATTTAAAAATTCCTAAATTACAGAAATATTTGAATCAATTATTAAGATTAATCTATGGGCAATATTGAATAAAATGTCCTCTTCTTTGATTATCTCTGTTCCTCCGGGAGCTTAAATTAAAGAATATTTTACCGGAATATTGTTGTAATTCAAATTTACATGAAACAATTTCCTGCTCATTCACCTCACTTTCTTTTACATTCTCAGCAAAATCCACTTTTAAATTCTGTTGACTTTGTGTTTTTAGATTGCTTTTTGACTTTTTGCCTTTACTTTCATGTGATTTTTCATCTAAATCGATTTTGTTGTCTTTCACGTTCGCTTCATCAATTTTTGAATCTTTTTTTGACTTTTCTTTAGCAGCTTGTAGCGTAGCTTTTAATTGCTCGTTTTTTATTTGTTTTAGTTTTCTTATGTGTGCATGAAATTTATCAGCAGACTGTAGAAGATATATAATCAATAAATCAGATCGATATGTTTCAAATAATCTTGTATCATTCTAAAATTTTAAAAACTAAATCATTCAAAAATATGTATTTTCTAATTAATAATCACTTCTATTAGGTCAATAGTTTTTTGAGAAATTCTTCGAAAAATTTCCCAAGCTTCATAGTTGAATGCAAATTTGACAATTTTCAAAAAATTTCGCAGATGAACCCCGTTATTTCCTTAAAAATTAACATTTATCTGGACTATTTAATAAAAATTAAGATTACCTTGTACGGCTATTGATAATAGGCTTGAATTGTCAGTTACAAGTCCCAAAAAATCAGACAATTTGTCGTTTTCAAGAGGCGATTTACCTCCACCTCCATTAACCATATATTCTGCTGCAAATAGCAATTCAAGATTGACATCAAACATTTCGTTCTCACTTTCATTTCCTGAAACGCCTGGCATTGCAATTCTTCTATTGTAATCGTTCAATGCTTCTTCAATTGCTAAAAATTGAGCAGATGAGCAATCGAACATTTCATGTAAAATTTTTTCTACGCCTGTCCTCGGCCATGTCATCTAATGTTTAAAATTACTGATTATATAAATTAGTTTTTAGCCTGAAAATATACATTGTTTATATCTTTGTAAGCAAGTTTATTTTTGGCTCTATAGACACCTTTAGATTTTCTTCTACTTTCATAGACTAGTCTTTTGAACAAAACAACTCCAATCTTTAAAAAAAAGGTTTTATTTTTTTAAATTTAACTTAAAATTGTATTTTTGCAATAAAAATACAAATTGATAGCTAATAAAACTTACTTTGATTGTGGCTTCCCTAAATTCAGGAATATCAGCGCCTTTTTGTCCCATTAAACTAGCCATTTCCAATTCATGAAGTTCATTAATTTTAGACAAAGCTCGACGTGCAAATATCTTTGTTTTGTAATTAATTTTAGAATATTTCTAAAAGGACTATTTATCCTATGTTTATTTTTATTTTTCTGATAAAACACTTAAATAAATTAGCTTGATAAAATAGAAACAAAATTATGTATCTATTTAATAAAGATATTTTAAGCAATATCAATGAATAGACAAAGAGGATAAAGCTTTATTTAAATTTTAAAATCGTGTTAAATACCTCTCCGTCATCATTATACCGACAGTCATAATAGCATTGGCAAGTCGCTGCGTATAAAGTAGCTCTCCATGGTAAATATTTTGAGCTAAGCAACGCGACTGAGCATTCCATGGACAAACTACAAAAAATAAGATACTCCAAAACCTTTAAATAAATTAAATTACAATTTTTAATTAAAAATATACTAAAATCATAAACTCTGATTTTTATTTTGAGCATTATGATTTTTAATAAAATTTTCATCAAACTAAATACAATTTTTGATTGTCCATATTGCATCATAAATCTTCCAATTGTATACATATATATTGTTGCATTATAGATTAACCAGCAAAAATTTTCTACAACAAATAATAGTTGCATGGTCATTCTTAAATTCTGCATTATCTTTGAAACTTCCAAAATTGAATTGGTACTTTGTAATTTTTGATCATGAATTACAATTAGATGAAATTTGCAAATTAAATGACCCATTAAAGCTCTAAATGTCATATCGCTGTTATCTTGGGTATCAATACCATTTGGAAAAAATTGACTTTTCAGCGCTTCAACTGATTCTATACTATCAAAATCAATGTCTGAAATCGAATTAAGATATCTATCATAACATTGCCAGCTAGCTGTTGAATATTCTTTGTTTTCTACCAAATATTCTCCTATTTGCATCAGTTTCTGATAGAAAAGTCTCGGTGCTACCCTTGGTTCAAATTTATTCCAAATATCGAATAAAACATCTGAACTAAAATTAGCCATCGATAAAAAGTATTTATTTAGTTTTAAAGTTAATTACACTTTGCAGGGTGCATGTTCACCAGGTTTTAAAAGTCCACTATTCTTTTTTCTTACAAAGCCCATATAATCTTCAAGTTCCTTTTCAAACTGCTGATTGACTGGATTCACACCATTTCGTTCTTCAACATATGAATAATATGCTGATGTATTCCCCTTGGTTACATTCTTTATGGCTTTACTTCTCAGAGTGGAAGCCATGTCAAATAAGTAAGATAGATAAGCTGAATCTTCAATTAATAAATTAAAAAAAATTAATGATTTAAATTGTTTATTTGAATTTAGTTTTTTTAAATATTATAACAAATCGTATCCATGGTTTCATTTGGTAAGGATATATTTTTTGTCTTTGCTAAAAAATGTCAGTGCCAGTTTTCAGTTGTAATTAAAAAAAAAAAAATTATGTAATTAATGTTCACCAGAAAGTTTAATTTTAAAAGCTTTTACCTTTTAAGTGTTAAGGTATGTGCTTTTTTTAACTTATACCAAGTCTATAAAAATTTATTTATTTTAAGCGATTCTGAGATTTAGTTTCTGATTTTAATCAAAATCTAGGTGTGTCTTTTATTATTTGATATTTAAGCTTTTTTTTTTTCTTCAGATTTAAAATCTTAAATTAGAAAAATAAAATAAATTTTTTGAAAATAATGAACAACGCCTGTCAACTTTTAGCCAAAAGACTATTAAATGGTCCTTATAAAATTCTATCCAGAAATCTTTCTAGTTCATCATATCCAAAAGTTTTAATCACAGGTAACAAAAAAACTAATAATTGAATGGTGTTTTTATTAGTTGATTAAGGGGGCTTGGGTCAATTAGGTCCTGGATTGGCTACTTTGATTTCAAAACGATATGGAAAAGAAAACGTAATTCTGACAGATATAGTTAAACCAAATAAAGAATTTGAAAAGAGAGGTAAAAATTTTTTTGTATTATTTTATTTTATTATTTGGCTTTAGACATCATGTATTTGTATGCGGATGTTCTTGATTTTTCTAATCTACAGCAGATCATAGTAAATAACAAAATTGACTGGATTATTCATTTTAGCGCATTGTTGAGTGCTGTTGGAGAGAAAAATGTACCCCTAGCACTAAGTGTAAATGTAACTGGAATGCAAAATATACTTGAACTTGCCAAACAATTCAAACTCAAAGTTTTTATACCAAGTACAATTGGTGCTTTTGGTCCAGAATCTCCACGAAACCCAACTCCTGACTTGACTATTCAAAGACCAAAAACAATTTATGGTGTAACCAAAGTCTATGCAGAACTTTTAGGAGAATATTACTGTAAAAAATTCGGTATTGACTTTAGATGTCTTAGGTTTCCAGGAATAATTTCAGCTGACACTCAGCCTGGAGGAGGAACGACCGATTATGCCGTTAAAATATTTCACGATGCGCTAGAAACAAAAAAATTCGAATGCTATTTAAAAGCTGAAACTAGGCTTCCGATGATGTATATTGATGATTGTCTCAATTCAGTAATTCAATTTATGGAATTTCCATCGAACAAATTGACTCAAAGAACATATAATATTTCTGCAATGAGTTTTACGCCTCAAGAAATATTTCAAGAAATTAAAAACCATATTCCAGAATTTCAAATAAGCTATGAAATTGACTCAAGACAAGAAATAGGTATATTTTAAAAAAAAAAATTTTCAACCATTATAGATGAATTTTTTTTTAAATAGCTGATAGCTGGCCACAAGTCTTCGACGATTCTAATGCACGAAAAGACTGGAATTGGAATCCTAAATATGATCTTCCAAATCTTGTTGAAAAAATGCTATCAGAACTAAAAACTGTTAAAAAATTATATTGATTGATTGATCTTTTTTTATTAACATTTATTGATTTAGTTTTTAATTGAGGAGTTTTACAAGTTTTTAAAATAATATAAAATGTTTTAATTATTAAATTTTGATTTGAAATCATACCATATACTTGTATATTACTCATTCTTGATTTTAGAATTTTTTTAATTAGCTTGTCTGAAAAAAAAAGCATTCTTATTGACTTGACTAATATTTTTGAATTATTGCTAGGAAACACAGAAAGCTTCTGATTACTTTTGTTTTTCGAAATTTAGAATATAATTTTAGCCTAACTAATTTAGATTTAAATTCAATTTATGTCAAATCAACTTAAATTTTTTTTAAATCTAAATTTATGAAACTAATTTAAAAAATGATCATTTAATTTTTTATTTATTTACAAAAAAAAAATATATAAAAATAATTAATTAGAAATAAATTGATAATAGTGCCATTAAGGCTAAGCTGAATGTAATTATAGCTGAATGTGATAATGATGACGCAACCAACTTAAATCAATTAAATAAAATTATTAAAACAAAGATTTAGATAAAATTAATAAAAACTTACAAAAACATATTTATTGCATCTATCTCCTTTACAACATTCAACGCAGCTCCAATCATCGTACCAGTTTCTAGTACAAACGGGTGTAAACGCGTATAACACTTTTTTTTAAATATATTGACAAATTTAGAAAAAATCTTAGAAAATACTTTTTTGACAATAATCTGAAGTTGCACAAGCTTTAGTTAAATAATGTCTCCTTTCGCCTCTGGGGGTCATTTCCTGTGGTGCTTAAATTTTAATTCTCTTAATAACGAGATAAAAATTAAGTTTGTAGAGTTACAAGTCCAGAATATGTACGAAAGACATGTATCTTCTGTTTCGTTGCATTGTTTAACTGTTTTCGAACATTTATCATTATTTTCCTCTTGTTCATCACAAACATAACACTCCAAAGCCAAAACTAATTAATTTACTTTAAATTTTTTTGATTATTTCATAAGAAAATTCAATATTACCAGCTGGAATAATGATGCATAGAATGAGTAAATTTTTAAATTTATTCATTAATTTCATTGTTAAAAATTGTATATTTTGTAAAAAATGTTATTTTTATCGGACAAAAAGCATTAATTTTAAATTTTAATTTATTCAGGTAAATCATTCAAAGGTTTTAAATAAAGGTTAATAAAATGAATTTAGATTGAAAGTGATTATAATTTTAACTCAATAAAGTGACCATATTAATGTCTTAAATATTAATTAAAATGTCCATTAGGAAAATTAAATAAAGATCTATCATAAATAGAGTGAATATAGTTCCATGATTTGTTTTGTATGACTAAGTCGATTTATTTGATTAAACTACGTATGGTACCTATTCTCTTTGATTCTAAGACAATTTTTGCTAAAAAATTTGCTTGCTTTATTTTTTTTGAAAAATAAAAGGTTTGAATCCAAAGCCAAACCTGAAAGGAACATCTGAACATCTCAACTATCATAAGCCAAAACAAAACAAAACACATATTAATTCGTATGTTCATTCTTTTGTTATTGTTTCCTATTCTAATATTTTTGATCAATTTAGAGAAACAATTATTTTATTATATAATTTTTTTTCTGATTTCATTAACAATCAAAGGCCGGAAGGATTTTTCGAGCCATTTAATTTGACTCTTTTTTTATTTTTTCTCAATGAAAATACAATTGTTTTGTAAAAAAAATAAAATAATTTTATAATATTTTTGATTTAAAATATTATTGAAAAAAAAATATTATAAAAGATGATTAAATTTATTAAATAAAAAACAAATAAAGTAAGTAACAAAAGGGGTTCAAAAGACTCCTTCGGCATTTAAGTGCTTTTTACAATAATTGATTGCTTTTTTGTTATCAGTTAATTTAGTCTTTTTAATCATGCCAGATTTAAGCCTCTTTTTTGAGCAAAAGCAACTAGAATCAAGTTAATTTTTATAGTTATAACGATTCCAAAGCTGCAAATGTATATTTTTTGATGAAATCAATGGGTTTTAAATGAAACCATGACAACAGAACCAATTTATAGCTAAATTTAATTTGAATATTATTTTTTTTGTCAATTCTACAATACAAAAAAAAGCTTAACAAATTAATTATAATAGAATAATGTTTCCATCCACTGGTTATAACCGTGCTGGTAGTTTATCACTTAAGTCCACATTACCAATGGATTATAGTAGAGCTGTCTTATCAAACAAATGGTAAAAATTTTTTAAAAATAAATAATATTTTTAGTTTTTTATGAAAGGCATTTAAAACGCGAAGCAGAGCCTGTTGACTTCGAATTATGGTCAGGTAATAAGCCGAATCTTCATCAGTCTACATACAAAATGTTATCAAAAAACATAGAAAACGAAGTATATTTAAATACTCTAAAATAATGTTAATGACCTGTTAATGAGTCATCTTAAGAAAATATCTGGCATAACTGAAACAAAAAGCAAACATGAAGAAGCATTAAGGTTATTGGAGGAAATGAAGAATATTGATTCCAAAAGAGAAATGGTAGATACGATCAATAAAGATCGCTTGATTGAAAATTTGGATATAAATTCAGACGCTTTACCTAAACATCAATCAGGTCATAATAAACATCATCTTGAAACAACTTACAAAAAGGATTTTTCAAATCCTAACCCAGAACTTGAAGGCCTAAAAAGTACAAAAGCAGTAAGTTTAAAATGAATATTAAAAAATTTTATTAAAGTGTTAATATATTTAGCAAAAAATTGAATTTGAAAACTCGGTTGATAATTCATTTGGATTCAGAAGAATGGTCTCGCATTTTAGTGATATAGATGCACCGAAACGAACTGGAATAAACACTTTTCATATTCAGCATGGTCAATATCCAAATCAAGTGATTAAACATCATTTCATGAACAAAAATCAGAATAACATATTTGGTCTTTAATTTTATTTTAAAAAAAAAAATTGATATAACTAATCTCATTTATGTAATTATTAACATTAAACATTTAAATTTTAAAAAATAAAATGAGATTCAATAAAATTATTAATATTTTTATTTTCAAATCATGGGCTTTGTTCAGAAGGGCTTCTGGATTCATCATTGGCTCCAAAGTAATTGTTTTCTGTACTATTTGTTGAAATCCTCCTTCTACCTTTATAGAATAATCACCAAAATGTTGATCATTTACATTCCTTATAACCAGAACACTTTTGATGCTATCTGGAGAAGCGATTGTTTCAACTTTATGATGTTGATCTGATGTTATTTCTGTTTCTATATTAAAATCTTTTTGACTATAATACCATCTAACGTTATTAAGGGGATATCCTTCAACTGTGCATGTAACTTCTGCGTCGGCGTTAATATTTGGTACTTGATAAATTGTGTAAGTATCACAAGATATAGTAGGTGGAAAATCTATAGTAAGAGTTACAAACGCTTCAGCGCTTTGTCTTATTCTGTTAATTGGAGTCTCATTTTCTGCATAGCATCTATATGTTCCTCTATCTTCTCTACTAACACTTGTTATTTCAAAATTTTCACTGTACAAAACAGCCGACATCTCGCCAGTTCGACTCCATTTAATCGACGGTTTAGGATATCCATCAGCACGACATTCTAGTATTACTTGTTTACCAATTTGAGAGTATATGTCTTGTGTTATATAAGTAATATATGGAGGACTGTATATTCTTAGATCTGCAAGCTTGAAAATTTGTCCTTCGGTATTTGTTATTTCACATTTTATGGTGCCTGCATCTGTTTCTTGAATGGGTCTAAATACAATTTCATAGACTTCATCGCTTTCCTTTCTTCCACTGAGACGATTATTGAAAGTATCAGTGATTGAGGCACCATTACCGATTATTCGCCATGATCGTGATTCAGATTCTCGTATACTCCATAATATCGATGGCTTGATTTTTTTTGATGGATCTACATTTTTAAGAAAGCATCTAATTTTTACAGATTCTCCAGGACGTGGTTCTACAGGAAACATCTCTATTTTCTCAACTTGAACTGAACTCTGTTGTCCATAAACAAGACATACCATAAATTGGCACGAAATTAGAAAAATTAAATGCTTATTTTTCATTATTATTTTTTGTAAAAAAATTCAGTAAATTTTTTTTTTTGATCAAAATATAACAAGAAAGAGGTCATGCATTTATAATCAACATATTTTATTTAACTTACCTTTCGGAGATTAATGTGTATATATACAAATTTGAATTTGTAAATGATTTTTCTAATGAGACAAAATCGAATTTATTTCTCAAATTTTATGGATGCTTTTTACCATTTTTTATTTAAAATTTAATATTCTGATTCATATCTTTATTAAATTCAAATAAATAATAATTAGGTGTTGGCCGTCTTTATTTCTAAAATTTAACTTTTTTTCTTATACTCAATTCTTTTATCTTATCGAAATTTTATATTTGAAAATTTTTAAAACTTTTTCTTGTATACGGCCAACACAAAGTTTTGGCGGTCAAGTGGTCGTCACTGATGATACCCAACACTACTGAAAATATTAGGCCATTGACTGAAAAAGTAAAAGGAAAAGAAAATGTTAACGATTAATTAGATAAAAAAAGTCAGAAATGAAAACGATTGAGAGCAAAAGGGACAAAAATGATGAAAAAATAAAAGATAAAAAGAAATTTTTCAAATAATCAATGTTAAATCGATCATATCAAATCTATTATTTTATTCTGAAAAACATTAAAATTAATTATAAATAAATCTAGTCTTAGATTCTTAATATTTGATATAAGACTAAATTTTTAACCATTTATTCATTAAAATTACGTACTAAGCAAAATTTTCAATTCAAATGTATAATAAATCGAAAAAAGCTTCTACAAAAAAAAATGCATAGATCTCTGTACTATACTTTTTGATACTGTTTTTATAAAAAGCTATGAATTAAAACTTACAAAAATTTACCTATCTTCAAGAACAAAATTAGTGGATTAGATTAAAGCTTATTGAGATCCGAACTTCCAATATGGGCTATTTAAAATATATTGAACTTGAAAATTTCAAGTCCTACAAAGGCACAGTTAAAATAGGACCTTTTAAATCATTCACAGCAATAATAGGACCTAATGGTTCGGGTAAATCAAATATGATGGATGCAATTAGTTTTGTTTTAGGGGAATCGACCAAAAATTTAAGAGTAAAAAAACTGAGCGATTTGATTCATGGAGCTCCAATTGGGAAGCCAGCTTCGAATCGTGCCAGCGTAAGCTTTGTTTATTCGTATGAACAAATCGATTCAGTATTGGACGAGGAGAATAGAGAGACTTTACAAGATGAAATAGGCAAAGAGATAAAGTTTACTCGAACCGTAATTGGATCCTCGTCCGAATACAGGATTGATGGAAAAGTCATAAATGCCATTGATTATCAAACAGAACTTGAAAAAATTGGGATCTATCTTAGAGCGAAAAATTTTTTGGTCTACCAAGGTCAAGTTGAATCGATAGCGATTAAAAATGCTAAAGAAATAACACATGTATTCGAAGAAATTAGTAGATCAATTGAGTTAAAAGAGGAATATGAAAAATTAAAAACTGAAATGGAAAAAGCTGAACACGAAACGCAAGCTAATTTTCAAAAGAAAAGAGGAGTTGCTGCTCAAAAAAAAGAAGCTAGACTTGAAAAAGAAGAGGCAGAAAAATATCAAAGACTCAAAAACGAAATGGTAATTCTGTTTAATAAAATTGCGTAAATAATTTTAAGTTATTTGTTGAAGCACGAACAAGAGTTACAGCTTCGGTTATTTCAGCTTTATTATAATGAAAAAGCAACAGAGGATGTAAACGATGAACTAGATAAAAAAAAGTCAGAAATAAAAACGATTGAGAGCAAAAGGGACAAAGTTGATGAAGAAATAAAGGATAAAAAGAAAATACACGGTCAAAAAAATCGTGAAATATCCAAATTAGATGAAAAAATAAAAGAATTAGAAATCAATTTAGCCAAGAAAAAACCTCAATTTATAAAAGCTAAAGAAAATTCGTCTCATATTCAAAAAAAAATGGAATCGTTGAAAACATGTAGAGATTCGGCTTTGAAGGCAAATGACGCACATCTAAATGAAATAAAACAGATCGAAGAAGAGCTAAATAATTTGCAAGAGGAAAGAATGGAATTCGAAAAAAACATTGAGCAAGAATATCTAAGTCAAGGAATTAGTTTAGAATTAAGAGAATCTCAAATGAGAGAATATCAGAAGTTGAAAGAAGTTGTGGCTCAAAGAAATACACAATTTCAAGATCAATTAGATAGTTTACTAAGAGAACAAAAACTTGATCAAGACAGATTGGATAACGAAACAAGAAAAAGAAATGATGCCAATTTGAAAATAAAGCAAAAAGAATTTGAACTTGAAGAACAAAAACTAAAATTAAACAAATTAATTGAATATATAAAGTACTTTTTTGATTAAAATTCGATCTAAATATTTGAACTAATTTTTATCAAGTAATACTGAAGCCCAAATAAGTCAACAAAAGCAACTTGAAGTTCAAATGAATGAAGAAATTGAAAAAGCAAAAGTCCTATGTGTTGATTATGAGAATGAATATGCGAAAATAGTTAATGAAATTGGTGATGCCAAAGTAAATTTTATATCTTAATATCAAAATATTTAATCAACAAGAAGTGAATGAACATTAGTCTTTTTTAAAATCATATTCTTAAAATTAGTTTGTTAAGCGAATAATTTTTTTAAAAATTAGATAAAAACATTTAAGTTTAAGTGATCTTATATTAAACTTTAATAAAAGAAAAAATCTAATTTTCATAAAAATTTTAAGTGATTTTTAAAAGTGATTTTTATTTCATTGCTAAAATTAAATATTTTTTTAAATCCCTTCTAAGATGACTTATTGGAAAATTTCCTAATAATCTAATTCAAATTGATTAATTAAAAATTTCTATTTTTATGACTTCAATTAAAAGTTTAATTTAAATCTTCTTATCTGACTTTTAACTATTAAGATTGACAAAAGTGAGTCGGCCCGTAATCAAAAAAAATCAGAAACTATTGAGCAACTAAAAAAAAAATTTCCCGGAGTGGTAAATTTGGTTGAATATAAACATATCTGAATTTAGAATTTTCTAACAAAGCATGGACGTTTAATTGATCATTGCGAACCTGTGCATAGAAAATATCAACTTGCAATTACCAAAGTTATGGGAAGGAGTATGGATGCAATTGTTGTCGACTGTGAGAAAACAGCTCGTGAATGCATTCAATTCATGAAGGAACAAAGAATACAGTCCGAAACATTTTATCCTCTTGATTTTATAGATGCTCCGACTTTAGATGAAAGATTAAGGGAAATTCGTGATCCAAAGCATACAAAAATGCTCTTTGATGTAATTAAGTTCAATCCACCTCAAATAAAAAAGGCTCTTTTGTTCGCAGTAGGAAACTGCTTAGTTTGTGAAACAGATGAGGATGCTAGAAATTTGGCATTTGGCAGTTCAAAAAGACATAAAGTTGTTTCTTTGGATGGAACTTTATTTCAAAAATCTGGCCTAATTTCAGGTGGTTCATTTGAATTAAGACAAAAAGCCAAACGCTGGGACGAAAAACAAATGGAGTCATTGAGAAAAAGAAAAGATCATCTGACAGAGCAATTGAAAGAGCAAATAAAAATTAAAAGAAAAGAACCAGAATTGAGCGATCTAAGAGCTAACTTAAAAGGATTGGAGTACCGATTGAAATATTCAAAGCAAAACCAAGATAAGGCTGAGCGAGATCAAATTTTAAAACTAGAAAACGAATTAGAACAAACTAAAAAAGAAAATTTGGGACATGATCCTAAAATTAAAGAAATAACCGATAGAATTCAAGAAAGATCGATTAAAATTAAAAACATCAAACTAGATAGAAATAAAATTGAAGATGAAGTTTTCAGCAATTTCTGTCATGAAATTGGGGTTGATAATATCAGAATTTATGAAGAACGAGAGCTAGCAGGCCAACAAGAAACAGTGAAAGAAAGAATGGCTTTTAAAGAGAAAGAAACTCGATTAAAAACACAGCTTGAATTTGAAAAGTCACGTGATACTTTAAAAAGTTATAACAAATGGGAAAAAGACTTGAAAGAGAATGAAAAAGAACTTGTTAATTTGAAAAAAGAGGAAGATGTGTTGAAAGAATCAATATCTGAGATTGAGAGTCAAATTGAGAGTAAAAAAATTCAAATTGAGGAATTAAGGACTGAGGCGACTAACTTTGAAACTGATATAAACGAGCTAAAAAAAAAACTATTTGCAAACAATAAAGAAGTAAATGATTTTAGAAAAAAAATTAATTCGATTGAAGCAAAATTAATGGACAAAAAATTAGAACGACATGCTATTCTAAAAAATTCAAAACTTGATTTAATCGATTTGCCAATGATTATTGGTTCTATGGATGACATAAATGAAGAAGAACTGGCATCACAACCTCCAGCTTTGCAAAATATGAATACTACATCCGAATCATTTAAAGCTCCAAGCACTCTAAATACTGTTTCAACTCAAGATCAGACCGTAATTTTTGAAAAAGAGGCTCAAATAAAAATTGACTATAAGCAGTTAGATACTGAGTTTTTAAATGTAGTTTTTAATTAATAAATTTAGATAACTTACATTTTCGAATAATTTTGAATAATTTTTGTTCTAGATTGAATCTGAGGATGACATTGAACGAACAGAACTAAGAATTTCAAGTCGAGTTAGTGAACTCAGAGAAATACTACAAAATTTCCAAATACCAAATCATCGAGTTGACGAAAAGTAAATAAATATTCATTTATATATTGTGCCATAAATCATTAATTTTAGTCAGTAATATCAATTAATGACTCTAATTGCCTCTGTCATATTCTGTCAATCTTAATGATTTTTGTTTTAAATTAAAGCTGAGAAATTTTCTTACAATACTTGGGAAATTATTTTTCTTTATTGACTAATTTATTTTTTTATTAAAAATATAATTTAGGGCGGGTCCACAGGTTTGTCCGAATGGCTTACGCCTTCGTTTAAACCCAATTGTTACGTAAAGATTGAGTACAAAATTATAAATATGTAGAAGAAGGAAAAAAGTTAAAAATTTAATTTATATACAATTTGTGAGTCTGGAGAATTTGTCTAATGGCGTTTCAAATATTTTGGTTTGGTTTGCTTGTCGTGTCAACAAATACGCGTGAATCTCCTTTGCTATCAAATCTTGTTTGGATTTGTTTGTCAAGAATTTAACAAATGACAATGATTAAATGAATTTAAATAATCCCTTTATTGACTAATGTTATCTCAGATTAAATTTCATGACAGTTACATCTACAAATTATTACAGTTGCATTTTTTTTAATTTCCTATATTTCTAATTATAAGATGTTTTAAGATGTTAGTATGTTGTTATAAAATTTGTCTTTATAAGACTTTTTAAGTATTTTTTTTTGATAAAATAAAAAGTAAATCAATAATACGGACATGAACATTTACTCAACTGCCAACATAGTTTGCTTATTTCATTTATTTTATGAGACATTCCATTCTAAAAACTCATCAAACGTATCCCAACTAATAACTGTCAATTTTTTACTACTATTAAAATAAAATTAACTCCTTTTACAAATAAAAAGAACTGCTAAAAGAATGCAATAATGTTTTTTTAATTGTGTTTTTCAAATTAATTCTTTTTTTTTTTAAAGATTAGACACCGTTACTGAAATGTGGGAAAGCACTACAGCCGAATTTGATAAAGCTCGACTCCAGGCGAAAAAAGCTCGCAGTTCTTTTATGAAGATAAAACAAGAGCGTTATGATAGATTCATAAAATGCTTTGACCACATAAATAGTCGCATAGATGAAATATACAAATCTTTGTGTATGAATCAAGGAGCACAAGCAAGTTTAGTATTGGAAAATGTAGAAGAGCCATATAGCGAAGGAATAATCTACAATTGTGTTGCACCAGGAAAACGATTTAGACAAATGGACAATTTGAGCGGTGGTGAGAAGACAGTAGCAGCCTTAGCATTATTGTTTGCTGTACGAAGTTTCAATCCATCACCTTTTTTTGTTCTAGATGAGGTAGATGCTGCTCTGGATAATACAAATATTGGCAAAGTTGCAAATTATATAAAAGATCAATCCCGAAAAGGCTTACAGTGTATAGTAATCTCGTTGAAAGAAGAATTTTTTCAGCATTCTGACGCTTTAATAGGAGTTTATCCGGTTGCAGATGAATGCATTGTTAGCAAAATACTCTCTCTTGATTTGACAGATATTTCTGAAGAATAGATAATTATTGTAAAAATTAGCAAAAAAACAGTTTTCAGTTTTCTTTTATTCATTGTAAATAAAAATCTAAAAGCAATGTCAAATATAATGATTTTATAATAAACAGAATTTTCTTAAGAATTATTTTTATTTTTCAACAACTCAAACGAAATAGAATTCGTTTAAAAATATTTAAAATTCTTTGATCGGAAGAAAATAAAAATTAAAGAATTTAGAATGACCAACAACAAAGAAGGAGGGATGAGCGAAAATCAGAATAAAGAGGCCTTAAAACAGAATTTAAAAGCTGAAGTGAAAAAATTGTTAAGTCAGGAGACAAAATGGACAAAAGAAGCAACAGCTTATGACCACTTTCCAGCTCATGAGAAACCGTTCCCTATTGAACCGTATTCTAATGAGAGACAACGTTTGCCATTTAAAATGAGTGAAGAAGACCGTAATCGACGTAAAATTTGGTTGAAATCTCAAGAACTAACTGAACGTGAACCGGTCAGAGTTCCTGAATTAGAACGAATGATCTATAATCCGATCAGACGATTATATAGGGGCCCTACTGATCGTTTGTTTCAAGCACTTTCTCCAATTTTCGGCCAACACCGAGTACCACTTTTTAGAATGGTGATACCAAAACTATTCTTAGGATATGTTGGAGCTTGTGTTATTTGGTATAATTTTAAATACAATACAAACGTAATATTTAATTTTTATTGATGATATAAGAAATAAAATTATATTATATTAGGATTGGGAGGATAAGAAAGCTTTAAATATGATCCAAACAAGAGGAATTTACCTACCGGTAAGAGTTTCAGTTTTGCAAATAATTTTTCAATCATTCTCAAAAATTTAAATTTAAAGGAAGAGCAAAAGCCTCGTATTGCGGAAAAATGGGATTATGATGATCAAAAATTTCAATCTAGAAAAGTTTTTAGAGGTCCCGAATATGCTTATTAATTAAATAAATGATTTAATCAGCTATAAATTTAAAAAATAAAATTTTAAATTAATTTTAGAAATAAAAATGTTTTCATATAAAAAAACTAGAGAAAAGACATTTACGATTTAGACAAAACATTTTTCGGACATTGTGTATTTTGGAACAAAAAAAATGAAAAATTTTAAATTAAAATATATTTTTTTATAAGGGTCTAAAGATCGTTCTGCAAAATTTATCAAATGATACATTAAATAAATTTAGTCTGTGTAAAAACTTTGCCATTATTCAAAACAATATGCATTTGAAAATTATTAAAATTAAATTGCACAGTTTCGGTTGTACATACTAAATTTCGGTGATACAAACCTTGTATCAGTTGATAAATTTTGCAGAACGATTTTTAGATCCTTGTAAAAAATATATTTTAATTTAAAATTTTTCATTTTGTTATTTGCTCCAAAATTCACAGTGCCCATTTTTCGTGTATTGTGGTTTGGTTTCACCAATTACGGAAGTCTGCAAAATTTGTGCCAGCTTTAGTTTATTTTGATCGGATGATTTTTTCAGAAGTTATGATGAAAAAACATCAAAATTTTAAGGATTTATTAAATAATTGAAAATTTAGTAAAATGATCTTTTTTTTTTGAAATATATTTTGATCAAAATTAGATATTGACTTGAAATTTCATATTTGTATTATTTAGAATTTAAGTTATTAAAAAAAGGAAAATTCTAAAATATATGAAAGGTTGATTTCAAGGACTTTTTTACAAGTTTTTTTAAATTTAGGATATGAATATAGATAAATATTTCAACAATTTTAGCATAAAGATACTATATAAAGTTCAAAAGCTTAATGCCTTAGCTACAAAATAATATTTAATTATAGTACAACAATTTAAATTGAAAAAAAGAAGTTAAAAATTTATCTTTATTTTAATTTTCTTTTTTATATCATTTATGACAATAAGCGCCTTTAGCTTCTTCAAAATCTCTTATTCTTTTATAAAATATTACGTGTTCAATTTAATTTAATTTCGTTTAGTTTTATCTTTGAATTCTGCTCTATTGAAAAACTTGTTCGGTCTCATATTTATTAAAATTATCAAGAAAAATTTTTATTAATAAAATAAATTAATTTTACCTCCTTTTAAATCAGCTTCCTCGCCTAAAATTGCGTAGACCCTCTGATTTTGTTTATTTAAGCCTCTGTCTACAGCGAACAATTTCTCATCTGAAAACATTTTTGGTAAATTTTTGAATAGTTTGTCCTAATCCAGAACTGACAAAATCGCGAATTTTTCGCTAGATGTGCTTGTTTGATCATAGGAATTTTTCGTTTTTAATAATGATTTTAATAAATTAAGTCAAAATCGGCAAAATAAAATTTTTAATCAAATTTCATTTTTCAAATATGATCAAAACATTTTAAATGCGCAATTAAATTTAAATGCATTTTTATAAATTAAAATCCTATTCAAAAATCAAAAAATTTGATGAAATTTAAACAGCGTTTTAAAATATTTTTTCTTTTTATTAATGATTAATTTTCTGGCAAAAACAATATTAAATTTCAATTAAATATTAAAGCCGCATATATTTTTTGGAAATTTAAATAAAAAATTTTGATCAGGATTTTATGAAAGCCTTGGTCAATTGAAAGGAATAGACTCTAAACGATAAAACGAAATCGTTCGAATTTTAAAAGAGTCATAAATAAAATTAAGACATATATTTTTATATCGAAAACTATTTTAGATTTTCAACTGAACACATCATAGCTTACAGATTTATGTAAATGCTTTACTGTGGCCTATAATTCTTTACTAAACATTAATTTTTTTAATTAAAAAAATTTTTAAAAAATTAAAAAAAAAATATTTGAGCATGATCATTTAATTTTGATAATAAACTTCAATATGCCTTAAAATAACTGTTTTTTTTTAAAGAAGTAGGATCTTTAGTGATAAATGCTTATACATACATACTTTTCAATTAAATATGTTTTGTTAATTTTAGTTGAATAGTAAAAGACAATTTTTTTGGATTTATCCTTCTAAAATTGCATTCTAATCACTATGACAATAAAGATTTTATTTAAATCCAATAAAAAAAAATCAAGTTTAATTTTTTTTTATTAATATTTTGGTAGTATCAATGAAATTTTTCAATTCAAAGCAAATTCGACTATTTGTTAACTTAGTAATTCGATTTATTTTCATAAAATTATTCATTTACTAATTTTTGAAAAATTTTAAGTTTTTTTTTACATTGGTATTAACAACTTGGATTTTTGTCATACTAGCAGGAATTACACAATCACAAAGAAGACTTAATTTTAATAATTAATATATTAGAAAAATATATGGAAATCGTCAATAAAAACGCTGCTCTCCTGTCAAATTTTGAAGTCTTCACTTTGCTCAAGGAAACAAAAGAAAAATCCGCTCAAAAGTTAATAAAGAAGAAAAATCTCGATCCAAATAATTCTAATTTTAGCACCAACGTTGACAAACATTTACCTACAGTTGTATACGAGAGTCTTAAATATTTAGAGAAAACACCCTGTGTAAAACAATCAGCTGAAACTGTGAACAATTTCTTAACACAGTTAGATGAAAAATTTAAAGAATACAATTTAACTAAACTGGAAAAATTGCAATTACTAAATCATCGTCCTTCAAGTGCAGTTGAACTTCAATCTTTGATTGAAGATAGTGAAGAACGTTTTACTATCGAACAAATGGATAATCTGTTGGAGTTTATCCTGAACAATTTACCAGATAATCAAGAATCAGAAGAAAATTTTGAATCAGAATCTTTAGACAACGATTTTGATAATTGAAAAGAAAATGGTGCCCATCGAAGGATGGATTTATTTTTTAAATCTTGTTCCTGCAACAATTGTTATTGGATTTTTTCTTCATTTAATTTTTTGGGTTGGATATCAATTTTTCATTAATAACTAAAATTGTTTGTTTTAAAATAAAATTTGAAAAAAATCATAATTGATTTATTTTTATTATTTTTCTTTATCTTAAATTATTTTTGTCGTATTGTTACTTTGATAAATAAAATTAATTCAAACTTATTTGAATTTAAGTACAGTGATGGTACATGTAAAATAATTTGCCTTAGATTATCTAAAATTGAAAAAGGCATATTTTCTCAGGCAGCTAACATTAATTATTAGCGAACTACTGAAAACCTGAGGCGGTGTGAAGCATTACATTAAAAAAATGTTCATTATTTAAGTATCTTTTTTATTTAAATAATTTTTCTTTAGAAAAAAATTTTGATTTAAAATTTGAATGATAAGCTTTCAATTAGGAATGAATCGGTATTGACATTATTTTAATGATTAATTAGGAGTGATATTATTTTTAAAATTATTATTTTCAAAATAAATGTAGTCACTTGTCTTCATTAATTGATTTAAATTGTAATGAAATTTAAGATGAAAAATAAGTGATCAATTTTAATTCTTATAATAATTATTGCTGAAAGTCGGATATTGAAAATATGTGTGTTTAAAGCTTTTAAACTATTGATTAAAGATTTTAACAAAGAACTCTTTTTAATTAAAGTTTATTGATATTTTGGCTTTAGAATATAAAATAAATTTAATTTCCTAAAGGCATGGTTAAAAGAATGAAAAAATTATCATTTTTTTTTTCGGTTTATTGAAAATTTTACTTTATTATAGAAAAAAATATTCATACAAATTTTGACATAAACCCTTTTTTCCTAGCCTAAATTTCATTTTTAATTATAATACATTAATCAAAATGAAGTGTCGGTCTGGAAAAAAGGATTTTATTACACTCCTCTCAGACAAATGTCTTGACGTAAAGCAATTCTATTTAATTAATGTACCGAGTATCTAAAATATTTCAACAGACAAATAGATGTGCTTGATGTTAAAAAATATAGATTGTACATTTATTATTTTTTTTGCAAAAATTGTTAAACGAATTAGCACGGCCAAATCATAACAAGCAAAAAATACTAAATTATCATTTTATTAATTATTAATAATTAAAAAAATAAATTATACATTAAGTTAAAAATAAACTATTCATTCATAAACAACGGCAAATAATTATTTAAACTTTTGACGTTATTGGTTTTGACGCCCATTGATAAGTAAAATCACCTATCGGCAACTGGTTAATTTAAAGCATTAATTAACTTATCCGATTATTTTAGCATAAATTTAAAGATATGTTAAGATTATAGCAATTTAAAGCAAAATTCCATTCAGAATTTCCTATTACAAACAGCAATGTTTCAGGACTAAAACAGCAAATTGCCGTCCAAATTTTTAGTCAATATTATTGTGTAAAACTATCCTCATTAATAAGGCATAATCAGATGTCGACTTAATAAAACTAGGTTAAAGTCAAAGAATTTACAAGTTTATCTAAAAAATATTTATTTTAATTAGTACTTAAGATTTTTTTATTTGTCATTTAAAAACGCTTAAATGCTGAAGACTAAAATGCAAAATTAAAATTAGAAAAGTTTCGTAAGACAAAAAAAATTTCTTAAGTTTAGCTTCATTTAGCCGCATTACCCATGCAAAATAATTATAGGTATATTGTTTGCTAAATATTTTAACATTATTTTTAATTTCAGAAAATAGATAGATAAATATTTTTGGTTGCAACTTTCCAAAAGAGAAAAATTCAAGCAACGAAGAGATAAAAATAATATGTTTTCATGTTCGTTTCGATAGCTTTTTATTTTGGAAAAAATTTAAATAATTTATTAAAATCATCACTATCATCTTTATCATTTAAAAGACAATTAGACCAGATACGAAATATATAGCTTTTAAATTTAACATTTTAAATTAATTTATGGAAAAGAAAAATTAATGGCAAAACGATTAGGTAATTTGTTCTTAAATTTGAAAAAAAAAAAAAGTTAAAAGAAATTTTTTTTCTAGCAAATGGAACTGATGAAGACTTTCGGCGGATTGAAAAAGATCGCCAAGAAATTAACGCTGCATATGACAATGTAAATTTATTTTAAAATTTTATGTTTCACAATGTAGTTTTTTCTAATTTAAAAAAAAAAAAAGGGTTATTCAAATGACAACGTAGATTTCGAATTAAACACACCCGACTTACTTGATCGAGTAGATAAATTTGGATTCATTCAGTAATTTTATAAATATTTAAATTAAAAAACAAAAAAAAGAACGATTTAATAATTTGATTTTAGTAATGCAAAATTGCCGCCTCAGTTAAGCGATGTTGAGCAAAAACGAAACAATATCGAGAAATTGAGAGAATTCAAGTGGCGTTCAATGATCAAAGATTGGTCAAAGCATTGTGTTCTCAACAAACAAAGATACAGCGATAAATTGGTCAGTCGTGTATTCAAGGGTATTCCGAACTCGATGAGAAATGTAGCATGGTTTAAAATATTGGATATTGAAAGCCAAATAAAGTCTCAACCAGGTGTTTATGAAGTCAGATTTGTCTTTTTATTTTTAAAAAGCGTATTAAAAGCTTTTTTCTTTAGAAAATGAAGAATTTTGCTAGAAAATATTCGTTGGAACTAAGACAAATAGACCTGGATATAAATCGAACATTTCGTAACAACTATGCTTATAAGAAAAGATATTGTCAAAGGTTTTAAAATTCTTTAAATTGCCGTAATAATGTTAACTTTATCATAAATAATTTAGACAAAGGCAATTGTATAATGTTTTAGCCGCCTATTCTGTATATAATACTGAAATTGGATATTGTCAAGGAATGTCGACATTAACAGCATTGTTGCTAATGTATTTGTCCGATGAAGAGGTAATAATTTAAAAAAAATCATATCAACATTAAAAGAAAAATTATGTAGCAAACATTTTGGGCTTTGTCTCAATTGATGTCCAATTCAAAATATTCGATGCACGGTTTATTCAAAAGTGGATTCCCAAAGCTTATCCGTTATTCAGACAAACACGAAATGATTATAAAAACTCTTTTACCAAAAATTCACAAGAAATTCGTAAGTTTGAACTCCTTTCATCATTGTATTTTTTCTACTAATTTTCATTAGCCCAATATTTAGTGAATTAAGACTAAAATTGCAAACATTTTTGAAAAAAAAAATCAATTAATTTTAAATGATTGTTTTTTTTTAATTAGTCCAATAAATGAATCCAATAAAGTAATCAGTATTTATTAAATCATGTACTTATATTATGATATTTTCTTCTTGAAGAAAAAATAAAATTAAATATTTGTAGAAAATATGTGCTTAGTGCGGGCTGACCCCTTATTGGTCCGAATCCTAAGCCCGTCTTTTAATTTATTGAACAGACCCTTAGGAAGGGGAACTGTTCGTTTTTTTCTAACTGACGTTGGAGGAGAGAAGTATGCGTCAGCTTTGATTCTCTCTTGTTCCGCATAAGTCATTTGCAGGGGCCTAAATCTAATAGAAGCGGGACCAGGAGAATCTGTAATAGAAGAACTGTCGTGTGAAGAGGATGGAGGAGTAGGAGATGCCGGAGGATTCGTGGTTGGCAGAGGTTGTTGCAGGAGTTCATTTTCATCTGAAGAGTTATCCGAAGGATCCTCGGATTATTCGGGTATCTCTTCATACCCACCTGACTAAACAAAGAAATATTGATTTGTAATGTCGTCCCAAAAGTATTTCCTAATTATGAGGCGACCAAACTCCCACATATGTATCCTAGTGTAAGCCGGTCTGTCCTCGGTGGGTATTAGGACGTTTGATGTTAACACGTCCCGGACGTACGGCGGAAGTCTGGCGAGGTTATTGAAATCGCACCCTGCTTTTGGTGCGACTTCGATTTCTTCTAGTTGTCTTGTTAGGGGTCCTCCCTTTTAAAGACGATTTTTCCCGAGGGTTTTTAATTACTATGACGTTATCCCTCTGAGGGATGAACGCCGCTTTATCTGCTAGGTCTCTTACATCGAAAAATTTTAAGGCTTTCTCCCAGCCTACCTTACTTACTACGTAATAAAGATGGATGCGCTTCTTTAATTTGAGAGCAGCATTCTCTGGGAGGCGTTCTAGAGAGGGAAAAACACCTAAATGGACCTCAAGTTCGTGATAATCTCTCGCTTTAAAGTGCGAGTTGTTTTTAGATCTCATGAGGCCCTGGAGGTTCCTCTGCCATTACCACATAATTTGGAGAGGGTCCTGAAGAAATTAATTCTCCTACCTTGGATTCAGTCGGTCCTGTACAGATGTTGAGCTTGTGAAAGTTGCTGTTGCTAGAATATTGATTTGTCGCTGCACATCTGTCATCATCAACGTGAGTTGACTG
This sequence comes from Brachionus koreanus, assembly GCA_016987375.1. Lineage (NCBI taxonomy): Eukaryota > Metazoa > Rotifera > Eurotatoria > Ploima > Brachionidae > Brachionus > Brachionus koreanus. Next base: position 1,104,647 of record PJRA01000444.1, on the reverse strand, counting down.
ACGGTTGCGGCTAATTCGGTGTTGTCGTTCTGCGCTTGTTCCATTCTTGTGATCTTGATTTCCGATTCGTGTATCTCTTCAGTATCTAAAAGGAAAGAAGAAGAGTTAGGGGACTGGCTAGCTAAACCCTGTTAGAATTACTTTCTATTTTAATTGATTGAGATTTGGGCGAATTTTTTTTTGAGATGAGGAAAAATGTAATTTATTGCTTGCAGGTATAATAAAAATTTTTTTAAGGACTTAAAAAATAGTACCGTCAGTGACGGCCACTGGACCGCCATAATTTGGTGTCGGCCGCGAGAGAAAAAAATTTTTTTTCTAATTTTTAGCTTTTTTCCTTATACTCAATTCTTTTTTCTATCAAATTTTTATATTTGAAAATTTTTTAAATTTTGTTTTTGTACACGGCCAACACTAATAAGTGGCCGTCGCTGATGATACTAAACACTATTGATAAAAAATTCTAAATAAATAGTTCTAACTTTTTCAGTATTTTAGATTCTATCGTAAATTTTAATTTAATATATTAATTGACAAAGAATTCATTTTTATCTAAAAAATTTATTTTATTGTAAACATTAAAAATAAAAAATTGAAAAAATTAAAACACTGAGTTTAAAATTAAATTTTATTTATTTAAATCGCGAAAAAAGTCTTCACTAGATATATATTTTTGATCATATTTACAATTTAAAAAAAAAAACAAACAAATTTTAATTTTTTAAATGATTTAGATTAAATGTAATATAACGCCGTTAATTTATACAACAAAATGGTTTTTACAGTGTTTTTTAGACGCGGTATGATTTAATCTTAATTTATTAGCTAAAATAAAATAAAATTCTAATTTTAAAATTTAATAGCTACCATTCTCATTAGTTCTACGAGTTTGGGACGTATATTTATTAAAAGGTGACATCACTATATTAGCTATGTCATATTGTATTTTAAAAATGCACAAAAGTAAGATCCTTGGACATGTGTGCAAATTTTTACTAACCATTCTTTGCTTTTAGAAACTTTACTTCAGAAAGAATTTGATATGGACAAGATAAACGAATTTTTAAATCATAAACTGCCAGAAAATTTTGTTTTTAGTGACGATCTAGTCATGGAAAAATTGAATGAGTGCATCGAAAAATTACTACGCTATAAATTCGAAAACGCTTTGGTTGAAGCGATTCCGGCAAATGAGTTACCAAGCTTGCCATTTGGAGATTTAAAACTAATGGATAATCAAGAGTTTCTTAATAAACTGGCGGAAAAAAAAGCAAAAAACAGTATTAGTGAAGAAGAACGTGACGAACAACTAAAGCAACTTGCTAAGAATAGACTTGAAACGGAAAAAAAGAAGAGAGAAGAAAAAAAAAAGCTTGATGGGAGCAAAATTGACTTGCTCACAGATGATGAAGATTCCGACGATGACTTGGACTCGGACGATGACTTGAATCCGTCAAAATTAAGCGAATATGATGATGATATGGACATCGAGTCCATGATTTCGAACATGACTCGGCAGTCTTCACCACATAGATCGATAAATTCAATTGATGCTTCAACAAATAAAATAAATTCAAAAAATTCGGCATCATCTAGCTCATTTACAAATCAAATGTCTGATTATGAGAATTTAAAAGAGCATAAAACTTCTTTTTTAAACCCAAAAGCAAGTCCATTAAAATATAGTTCGAATTCTTTGCATAAATCAAGCCCTAAACACAAACAGTTGACTGTAAATGCCAAAACAACTTCTTCATCATCTTCTGCATTGATTACTCATATCATTTCGCCAAATAGCCGCCAAATTCATGGCTCTACGGCATCTTCAAAATCCTGTTTGAATAATACGGCTAGTATTCTATCTATTCCGCACACTTCATCGGGAACTTTGATAAATTCTGAAACGAATTCTAACAATGTTGCTTGTATTAAGACTAATCCGGACTATTATAGCAACGGTATGGCAAGGATTCTATCCACAGGTAAAATAAATGAATATGTTCGTAGTCCTCATGGCATTTATACTCGAGTGAATGTACCGCCTACAAATTATAAGTCAAACATAAGTACTGTCACAGTAGGTCATAGTAAGCGGACTGCTTCTCTCAGAGGTCTACAAAAAAGCTTCATTCAACCAGGCGAATTTCTAAAAACTTCGGCTACTGGGTCATACAATTCGCCCATAAAACAAAATATTCAAAATCATTCCCTTCGAATAGCAAATATTCAACAGCAAAATGATTTGAAAAATACTTTGAAAAATTATTCAATGATTGCCCAAGTACCTAATCGTGACCTTTTACCACAATTGAATAAGCTTGATTTGTCACCTAATAAATCAAACAAAATTCCCACAAATCAGGATTTAATTGAGCAATGTGATTATATTTGAGCATAATATTTTGATCCGTCTTAAACGAGTGCAATTTGAAGTTTTATTTTATTTTTCCCTAATTTTTTTATTTTAAGTAATTTCAATTATTTAAAAAAAAGCATTTAATTTAGTGAATAAATTTTTGATTTTTGTTTCTACTGAATAATATTTCTAGCTGAAAAATTGTTATATAATAAAATATTGAAATAATTTTAAAATTTGTAGTTTTTAAACAAAAATTGAGTGTTTTATTTAATTTATTAAAAATAAATTCGAAATGAAATGAATTTTTTTTTATTTTTTCTAAAGAGCTAAATATAAAAATCTTAATTTTGATAAATATAGAATATTTAGGATTGACTATTTTTCCTTATTTTATTATCCTAAAATAAAAAATTAAATTTAAAAATTTTTTTTTTTATTTTATTTTTTAATCTGAAAACTTGGTAAAAAAAAATGGATAAGAATCCTAAAGTTTGCAACTTTTGAGCTAAATAGATCAGCAAATATTAGGAAAATAGCTAATAATTATTGAAAAATAATTATAGTAATTTTTATATTTTCGAGGAGCAAATTATTGTTTTTCAGAATAAAAAAAAAAGAAGCATTATTGTATTAATTAGGAGCAGCAGAAATATTTTTTAATAGAAGCAAAATTAAAATAAAATAAAACACAGATATAAAAAAGATAATTTTTTTTAATTAAACAATCAACTAATTTAGTGTATTTATTTTGATTTTTGATTTCACACCGTCTTATTTAACTGAAATGCTTTTTCTTGAACGACCTCGACTTCTTTTTTGAGAAAAATTAGTGTCAGTAGTCGATTGTGTAACTAAAATCGTGCTAGTAACTGACTCAACTGTGAAGGGTTTAAATAAATACGACAACTTTTTTTTGTAGTTTCTATGTAACTCTTCTCAGACGCTACCATGCATCTAACCACTAAATTCTTCTTCTTGTTTTATTTTAACAATTCGTTTTTTAGATTTGCACCAGTTAAAGCTCTGGTATTGTTTTGAACTTCGTCATCGTTTCAAAATTTGGATTTCTATATTTTGACCACGTTTCTATCAATAGATCCATAACTCTGACAAAGTCTCTAAGTGGTAACCGGTCTCATAAAGTTGCATATATCCTGATAGTGTCAATCGTTTTTTTGTACTTGTAAGAACCTTCAGCATACTCCTCAAATCATTCGATTGTATGCTCATACATCCATTGATGCTCAAAATAATCAAAAAAATGCGCATATTTGGATTGTTGAGTTGATTCCATTTTGATGACAAAAGTCTAGATGCTTGATGGAAATTCTGTTTTGAAGCAGTTGATTGAATGAGTCTGAAATCATTAACAATTTTCTGCTTTAAATCTTGAACAATACCTTTGATGTTCTCTTCAATTTTTCTTTCGACATGAGACAAACATACAACAACATATTATCTTTGATTCTCATGAATTCATTCTGCTCCTTTTTGGAATAAAAAAAGCTGCTTTAAAAAATAAATTAGATAGTTTTTGATTTGATAAAAAAAAATAATTGATTTGCTCCTATAGATATTATAAGTCTCAATTATTTTCAAAGGCGATGAATGCGAGTGTTTGAAACAAAAAAAGCCTTGTGACTGTTCTGTTCTTTGTCCTTGTAGAAAATTTATGGGTATTTTTTTAAATTATTTTATTTTATTTTAAATATTTTCTTGCAAGACAAATCTTCTAAAGAATGTGGTTGTGCTAAAAAGGCCAAGGAACAGCAATTATTAAGATAAAAATTTTCAAGATTTTAAATTATTTATTTTAAAATTATTATATTTCGAAAAAATAAAAAATTTGACGGTTTATCACTAAGCTCGTGCCTTTATCTTAATTATTTATTAAATTTAAATGAAAATTTAGATTATTAATAATATTTGGAATTGAGATTTTTTTGAAAATAAAATAAAAATTTATGGATTTTTTTCCAAGAGTAAAAAAAAAATTGATAAATTAAAATCAGATTTTTTTTAACTAGGTCAATTTATATCAAATAGATATTATTGTAAATTGATAGCATGAATGTTGTTTATTTCAACATTGATCTCCTTCCTGGTCACAAAACCATTTATCAATTTGAATAAAAAAATCTAAACTTAGCACTGAATCCTCTATTCAAGGCCTCAGTGATGATGGACTTGTTAGAGTTCCAAGCAAGTTGCTTACCCAGGATTTAGAATGCACATATTCTTGTTGATGAACATGCAGTAATTTGTGTTCCAATAAATACCTTACCATTTCATCTCTTATTAGGTTCTCTTTTATTCTTATTAGCACCGATAATAAGGATATTTGATAGATGATTTTCATATTTAGTTTTTATACAAAAATAAATTTTTAGTTGATATTTTTGACGGTAAAAATTTATGATTATAAAGTGGATATTAATTATTTTCTATCTATTTTCAATATCTTATTACCGATACAAATGCTTTAAAATTCTGCATTTTGAATTTCGGAAACAAAAACCAAAACTAAAATTATTAATTGAAATGTCTTATTTTCTACTGATCTTAATTGGTTCTGTAATTGATTGATACTGTAGTTGATACAAAGTTTGTATCATAAAATGTAGAGTTATTGCGAAAACTTAGTCATACAAACTTAGATCTGTAAAATATAAGACATTTCAATTTAAAATTTTAGTTTTGGTTTTTGTTTCCAAAATTCACAATACCTTAAAATTAGGTAAAGTGAAAAATTTTAAATAATTTTCTTATTAATTTTTTTTGGTTTAAATAAAAATTCTATATAAGCAAATATCTACCGGCTTACAGTGTTCATATTTTTTTTTATTAAAATAAAATTAATTTAAGGCTTCTTTTGAAAGATATTAATTAAAATAAAGAGAAAAAAATCAATTTAAATACATTTTGTCCTGAAGTAATCCTATTAAAATACCATTGATTGAAATAATGAATTACATATAATTTTTAAAATTTAAGCTAAATATATTCTTAAAATTAATTAAAGACATTTTCTTTGACACATGTTTTAATGCAAATATGCATTCAAAATCTTATTAACATATATATTAATAATCTTCGTTTAGTCTGATTTTATAAATATAAATTTTGATCATAATTTTTTTTAAATAGGTATTTGCACAATAATTTGAAATTTCAATGTGCATCTTAAAATTTATTTCACAATTAAATTCAATTTTTTTCAAATACTTTTACATATAATATTACATTAAATACAATGCAATATAAATTTAATATTTACTTAATAAATTTAAGAAATTAAAAGCTCATACAAATTCTTTCATGCTTTTTATTGATTTAATTGAATAACTTACTTTTTTTGCAGAACATTCACAGATATAACTAAATAATTTCTCTTCATTATCACTTTTTTTTTTAGATTTTTTTCTAGAGGTTTAAAAAATCGGAAAAATGTCCAACTGGCAACAAAATTTTAACCTAGATGCTCCTGAATTTGTTCCAAAATGTAAGCTAGGATCAAAAAATTTAATTAATCAGTTAAATTAGTTTTTTTAAAGTCAATATTCCAAATGCTGGACAACCAAGGCCGCAAATATCTATGCCCCAAATTCCATCTCAGATGACACCACTTTATTTCCAACAAGGGCCTCCGATGCAACAATATCGGCAGCCGTATGCGCCTCAGAATCAATTTGCAAATATGCCGCCACAAAATTATCCTCAACAATTCAATCAGCCACCAAATCAATCTTCGGTACCTCCTCAACAATCAGCTTCAAAACCAACATCAAATCAACCATCTAAGACACAATCTAACGAAAAATCGGTTCAAAATTTGTCAACTGATCTCAAGGAAAAACTCACAACCAAATCAGTTGAGGAAAAAAACAGTGAACCAAAACAAGAATCTTCAGTAGAAATAGAAAAAAGTGTTGCTCCATCAGTTTCCTCCATTAAAGAAGATGAGGAGTGGGATAAAGATGGTGATGATGAAGTAAATGGTGATGGAACGACTGAAAATGAAAATGCCACTGAGGTCACCAAGCCATCAAAAAAGCAAATAGTGGTACGTGAATATAAACCAAAAAAAGAGGCAATAAATGTTATATTTTGTGGCCACGTAGATGCTGGTAAATCTACCATAGGAGGTCAAATTATGTTTCTAACCGGTATGGTTGATAAAAGGACACTTGAAAAATATGAACGTGAAGCCAAAGAAAAAAATCGTGAATCGTGGTATTTGTCATGGGCTTTGGACACAAATTTAGAAGAAAGAGAAAAAGGAAAAACAGTTGAAGTTGGAAGAGCATTTTTCGAAACGGAAAAAAAACATTTTATCATATTGGATGCACCAGGCCATAAGGGTTTTGTGCCCAACATGATTGGTGGCGCATCACAAGCTGATATTGCTGTCCTTGTTATTTCAGCTCGAAAAGGTGAATTCGAAACCGGTTTTGAACGCGGTGGACAAACTAGAGAGCATGCTATGTTAGTTAAGACAGCAGGTGTAAAATATTTAATCGTTTTAGTGAACAAAATGGATGATTCGACCGTAAATTGGGACCAAGGTCGATATGAAGAAATCAAAGAAAGACTAAGCCCATATTTGAAAAAGTGTGGTTTTCAACCAGGCAAAGATACACACTTTATGCCATGTTCTGGCTTTACTGGTGCATTTATTAAAGAACCGGCTTCTGAATCTATTTGTCCATGGTACCGTGCTCCGTGTTTTATTGACTATTTGGACTCGTTGCCAACTATTAATAGAACTGTGAATGGACCAGTTCGAATGCCTTTAATTGACAAATACAAGGTTTTTGTCATTTAAAATAAAATTTTTTCTAAATAAAATTTTTTCAAAATTTTTAGGATATGGGAACTTTAGTAATGGGCAAAATTGAATCGGGAATGATAAAATTAAACGAAAAGCTAATTGTTATGCCAAATAAAGTAAAAGTTGAGGTAGTAAATATTTATTATGAAGAAGAAGAAACCGATTCTGCCGTCTGTGGTGACAATGTTAAATTAAAACTAAAAGGAATTGAAGAAGAAGTATTAAACTAAAAATGAAAATGTTTTATCGATGTTAAACAACTTGATTTTTTAAGGAAATTTCGCCAGGATTTGTTCTTTGTGATTTAAAAGATTTTTGTCAAGTAGCTAAAGTTTTTGATGCTCAAGTAAACTTATAATCAATTTGCTTTTTTTTTTAAATGATTAAATAATTTTTTGCACCAAGGTTATTATTTTAGACTATCCATCAATCATAACGTCTGGCTTCAACTCGATAATGCATATACACGCTGCTACTTGTGAAGTTCAAATTAGACTTATAATTGGTCTTGTGGACAAAAAAACCGGAGAAAAAGATCTTAAAAATAGGCCTAAATTCATCAAACAAGATCAAATAGCAATATGTCGATTTGAAGTTTTAGGAAATAATACAGCTGTTTGCATGGAACCATTTAAGTTATTTCCACAATTAGGCAGATTTACTCTGAGATATGAGAGCAAAACAGTTGCTGTCGGTAAAGTGTTAAAAATCGTCGAATAAGTCTTTTCAAATTAAAATATTTAAACACAATGGAATTATTTAAATTTCCATTCTAAAAGAAATTTATTAAATCTTTCCAGATATTTCAAAAATAAAGAATAAAACTAAACTGCACGTTTTATTATTTAAATATTCAGACGATAGCAATAGTATGCTATAAATTTTATTGAATAAAAAAAATTTCATAAATAAACATTGGTAAAAAAAAACACAAGTATGGATAAAAATATACCCAACATCGAAAACTACAAGCAAAATTTCAATTTTTTGACAGAAATTTATGAAGTTATGAAAAGGTTTTTATTTTTTAAAATCGAAAATTTCTTTTTAATTAAATTTGATTTCTATTCGAATTTAGTTTTGAAAATAATCCATCCAAATTAGGACCAAAAATAAACGAATTGAAGACAAAATTTGAAAAAGCCCGTGCACTTTTAGAAAATATACCCGGAATTGACATGAGTCTTTCAGAGCAACAAGAGTATTATCAAAAATTACTGAATCAATATAAAAAAGAGAATGAAATGCTCAATTCATACAAAGAAATGTGTACTTTTGATTTAAGTAAGCTAGATCAGAAACAAGACTTGATGAATGGGGTAAATGCAAACAAAACAGATATTAGCTATCAAGATACTAGTTCTTTAAATCTCAATCCTCAAGTGTATCAAAATATTTTCAATAATGATTTAAATTTAGATGGTCTTAATTAGATCTAAATATTTTGTCCTTTCTTTTTTATAAATATATATATCAAAATTTAAATTTTTTAATAAATAGTTTTTCCTTGGTTTATTTGATAGAAGAATATTTCTGGAAAAAATTTGAAAACGCGCCAACTAACTTGAATTTTTGGTAAAATATGTGTTAGTGTCACTTATTTGTGTTCGAGCTTGAAATTTATTTTCCAATTTTTAAATGCGAGAAATATGAATGCACTCTAAAATTCTTTCTTTAAAATTAAATAAATTATTTATTAAATTAAAGGAAATTTTAAGTATAACTCATAAACTGTAATCTCAAACATTCTAATTTTTTATATTTTTGAAATTTAATCTCAAATAAAATAATTTAATAAAGAAAACTTTTCTCAGCTTTATTTAAAAAAAAAATCACTAGAATGATTAAATCAGACGCAAGTTATTAGACTCAAAGTTGATATGTCTGATTACAGCTTATAATTTGGGGTGCTGTAACTTTTTTAATTTTATCAATAACAAAAAAAAGCATTAGTTAGCTAATCTTCAAAATAACCATTATAAACTAATATTTTTTTAAGCATCTAGTAATCTATCAACTGGTGGTTCAATTCCTCTTTTGTACCATTCATTGTTTTTGAAGCCAAAAATCTCACGAGATCCTTATTCGACTTGTTCTTGTTCTTTGTTGAGCCACTGAGCGATGAAAAAGATGATAATCAGAAAGAAATAGATCAAGACTAAATACATTTCTCAACCATTCAAATAGAGGATTTTCAAAGTAGTTTCCTACAAATTTCAACCCGTTGTTGATTATAGAAATCTGTCAGATCATTAGGAAAATGATGTTAGTTTTATTGATTAAATTAATGTGACGTACTATCGTCCATTTTGATGTGTTAAGGTCAGTTGATGACTTGCAAGTGCTTGGAGTTGAACAACTGTACAGAGAGCATTCTGATCGAGAATTACTGGTTTACCTGACCTTTTCTTCTTTTGAAGACTCGTATCACCACTATTAAATTTTTAAACCAATCTTGTATCCTTCTTACTATAAGTACATTTACATCTAGACATATTTCACAAGTAACTTATGTTGCTTATTCGCATTTTTTCCTATAATGACGTTAAAGAACCAAATTTCTTTAATCAGAAAAAAAGTTGTTAGCTTTTTTAGCATCAATTTTTGTTCTATTTTTTTCATTAAGAGTTTTCAGTTAATAAAATTTTTTGGAATTAAATATACGGTTTTGTGAAATTTGGTACAAAATAATAAAATAGAACAAAAATTAATGCTAAAAAAGCTAGCAACTTTTTTTCTGAAGGCTTTTAATTAGTTTTGTAAGCGCAACAAACAGCAACATACTTAGTTGCACTAAGTGTCAAAGTCTGTTAATGATGTGCAAAGTCTCTGTAAAATGCACTGTAGCCAAAGTTATCCAAATTTTATTTATGCTAAGTTTGCAGAGTTTTTTCAAATTTTTCATTTTAGTGCAACTTTGAATGCTGCAACATGTTGCATTTATCAGCAATTTAACAGCGACTTAAAAGAGTGCTTCTCCATTGCACCTGATACGAAATAAAAAATTTTATACACTTTTTGGAAAATTTAATTCTTTTTTAACAGGACATCCAAAGATAAATATGCAATTATTTCCTTTCACTAAAATCTAGTCAATTTTTATTTTCACTTAGTCATTTATCTTTTTTATTTTGTATGTTTTTATTCAATCGCTAGGCTGACAAGAAGGACTATGTTCCATTCTGAGCTGCCAGAGCTATTCCCTAAAACTATTTAAATAAATAAATAAATGTTGCATTTATAGAACTTGCTTTTGACTTTTAAAAGAAAAGTTACAAGAATTTTTAACATTTTTTTTCTGTTTTATTGTACTAAATTTCACAAAAGTTATTTGAATTACAAAGATGCTAAAATTAAAAATATCCAACTTTTTGAAAAGCGCAAAATATTAGACTCAACATAATAGTTTAAATTGTGTTTTAAGGTTTGATACCTTACATTATAAAGTTATGATATTAACTTTTTTGCCAAGCTTTCTGAATATTAAAATCATTTAAATTGTCAAGAATAACTATAATGTAATAAGTTCTTGTAAAACAAATGTTTATAAAGAGTTAAATTTTAAGAACTATTTAATTTATCAAGTGTTTACCTGTAAATTAATTATTTTCTTATTTGAAAATAAGTATCAAGTAGTATTAGAATGTTATATTGTTTTTTTTTTCTTATTCTGTGTTTTATTTTTTACCATGAAAATATAAACTAAACCTAAGAATTTTTGAATTTCAAAAAAATTGATTCCAAAAGGAAATAGGTGGAAATTTTATGATAGAACCGGATTTTGATGAGAGAATTAGAAAAAATGAAAAATGAATTCAAAGCAGTAGCTTGAAGGCTTTCTCAATCGTTACTATCGTTATATTATAATTATTCTTTTGACTAAAAGAATTAAAAACTTAACTAAAAAAATACCAAGAAGCTTATTCTTGTGTCAACAGAACTAAAAGAAATAAATAAATAAATAAAGAACAAAATTTTTTGAAAAAAAAATTAAAATAAATTCGAAGATTTATAAATACCTATTATGAATGCGAATTTCACTCTGCTGAAGAACAATACAATTAAAATGTTACCTAAAGCCTTATAAATTTAAAAGAATATATTAATTATTTCTTTTAAATGTTTTTATTCAATTCTTAGCATCAAGAAACTTCTAAATTTAAAGACGCTAGAATTTGCTTGTTGAAAATATCCATAAGGAAAATAACAAATAAATTTCTATTCTTTTGTAAATACACCCAATTTGCCCAATTTTTATTGTAGAAATTTTTGATCATAAAAATTTAGGATTAATTAAAATCTTAAATTTTTTTTTAAAATTCACCCTAGTTTACCTTTGCAATGACCGAGTCCAGCAGACTATTTTGCATATCCTTGATTTCAGTCTTAATATTTACAAGACGAAATATTACTTTTTTATTATAAGCAAAAGCAAAAGTAATCAATTTAGCCTAATGCTAATATATAAGAATTATAATTGTGCAAAAATCTAAGCCAATAATTGACTATTGTTAACTTTAAAAGTAGCTAAATTGATTACAAAACCATAAAAAAATTAGTATTAATTATATTATTTTATGTTATTTTAAAGGAAATTTAAGTTCGATTGGAAAAAATCTTATTTTTACCTTAGTTACTATCTTATAAATATAAACAAAAGTTTTTTATTTAAATTTAATGTTAATTCAATAATTTTTCCCGGATCTAAAATTTAGATTAAATTTAATTTGAAAAAATATAATTTTTTTTTATAATTGTTAATTTCTTTTCTCAAAAAGATTGCTGAATTTTAGGCATTGAAATAATGATATAAGTTATAACAATGGAAACCAAAAGCATTGTATTCACTAAACCGACAGACTCTGGAGCTGAAAAGTTGAATAAAATTCATGCGAAATTAGCTAGTGCTAATTTGAATTTGAATGAAAATACTCATGGATTTGTCACTCAATTGAATAATCATGAAAATACTGTAAAGGATAATAGTTTATTAACTCTAAATGATCAGCAAAATAGTATTACAGAACCGAGTGAAGCGATAAACGAAAATGTGTATAGATCAGAAAATGATTTAAAATATCTAAAATGTCTTAATAAAGAATATGATTTTGTGATCCCATCGCTAAATTCTCAAACAAACAGCTTTATTTCGGCACACAAACAGCTGAATAACTTAAAAGATGAGTCTAAAAAATCTTTTGAATTTTTTCCTGATATTCAAATCGAAAAAGCAAAGTATAATAAAAAAAATATGTTCGACCGAAATGTTTATGTTAAATATTTGTCGAAAAAAGTTCAAAGTGAAGCGCGATCAAAAAAGCAAATTGATAACTCAAAGTGTGCATTAGACTCAGGAAAATTTTTAAAAGCAGAAAATTTAACAAAACTAAAAAATAATTCGTTTAATTATGAACTTTCTTCAACTAATGAAAATATGGCAAATCAAGTTGAGAAAAATTGTGAGATAAATGCTGAAGATGAAAAATATCCTTCTATAATCATGCCAATTAAGCCTTCTTTTAAAATTAAAATCAGCAGCAAATCAAAACAAAATCAAAAAGATGAGATCAAATTTATGAAACGAAAAAACGAAATTAACCATAGGAGTATGTCACTTCGAGACGAAAAAGTCAAATTAAACCGAAGCGAATCTCGACACACTGAAAAAGTTAAATGTAATGAGAAAAGTGAACAACGAAAAGTAATAGATTTAAATTTAATCTCAAATGAGTCCATAGTGTCAAGTCATTATATGAATCAACCGGTAAGAAAATTTGCTGATTTAAAATTAAACGAAAATTGGCCTTCTTCTACTATGTATAAATTTACCATACAAACAAACCCTTGGGTTCGCTCTTTTAAAGAAAAATCTATTGCTCATGAAATAAATACTAATTTTCGTCACGTTTCAATGGATGGTCTTAAAAATACTGATTTTATTGCCTATTTGCCTTCCCGGTCCGAAACAAAAACATCATCTTCATTCTTTCCAAACATAAAACAAATTTCATTTTAATTTTGTACAAATTAAATAAACGTTTTATTTTAATTTTTTTTCTATTAGATATTGATTGCAAAAGCTTTGTTATAAGTGGAAAAATCTTTATTGACATTGTTTATTTACATTTTTATTGTTGACGTTTTTTTTTATTCTGAGAATAATGATTAATGAGAAATATGTTTCAAGACTAATTAAAATTTAATGAATTATAAGATTAATTTTTTTCTTTGAAAAAATTGCTTTATTCTATTATAATCAAGTTCATTATTAAATTAAAAGAAAATTGAAAGTTAACTAAGAGAACTAGTGATTGAGTCAGATTTTCCCAATTTAATTTTTATTGAATCAATTTTTATTTTTAATAGAGGTTAAATATAAATATTAAAAACATCAAAAATAATATAAATAAATTATGTGACCATATCAAATTAGTTGTTGATCATTTAACAGTAGGATTATTTGGTCACCAATTAACATAATGAAACAAATTAAATATAGCTTATTCATTACGATTTAAAACCAAATTTCAAATATCTTGGACTTTAAATCCTAATTGTTTAGCGCCAAAAAATTAATTATCAATTTCGGATATTCTTTCTGTTCAACTCCTTATTATCATAACCAATTTAATACAATGTGCTTCGATCCAAACACACTATTGTTTATTATTTTATTAAAAATATACTTTAGGGCAGGCCCTAGGTTCGTCCGAATGGCTTACGCCTTCGTTTAAACCCAATTGTTACAAGAAATTGATAAAAAAATTAAAAAAAAT
>PJRA01000444.1:1071633-1090632 GCA_016987375.1 Brachionus koreanus | reverse complement strand
ATATTAAGGTTGATAAGGGTTGAAAATTATGTTTTATGCACAGTTTGTAAGTCTGTTAAAAGCGTCTAGGGGTGATTCGAATTTTTTGATTATATTTGATTGCCGTGTAGACATGTAGTCATGGATTTCCTTCGCACACTATTGTGAATGCGAACGAAAACCTTGCACTACGGCGTTGAAGAACTATGAATTGCATGAGACACTAGACAAAGAAAAATTGACGAACCAAGACAAAGAAGAAGAACTGGGGACAAAAAAAATTTTGAGAGGCATCTGCTTAGTAAATTAAGAACTAAAGCGTCAGCACGAGCAACTAAACTACCATCAGCCTTTTCTTCTTATTCATTTAATTCAATTAGAAATAGAATTTCTATTTTTTATATGATATACATATGATATACTGTATTTTGCAAAAGTTTAGAATTTTTTTTACTTGTCAACACAAAGATTGTTTATATATATAAAATGCGGAAAAATAATAAAAAAGCGGCATTTTTTAAAATTCTTATCTGTCACCAATCCAATAACGTAAAACCAAGAAAAAAATCACAGAAAAAATACAAAGAAGGAAAAAGCTATACAATTAAGAAATTTTAAAATTAAGTGTTTACCATTTTTGCATCCATATATGACCATAAGTTCTCGATTGGGTTGAGATCTGTCGAACGGACACACCATGGTAGAACCTCAGTGTTCTGTTGTTTGAACCAGTCGCTCACTGAGTGAGCGGCATGCGCTGAAGCCCCATCTTGTTGAAAAACCAAAGGGTCATTTGGATCAAAAAGGGGTTCAACAGATGTAAAAGATTGTTTTCCAAGGTGTTAATGTAGACAAATTGATTAATTCGTTCTGTTTAAATATTGGATATACCAGTGCCTTTGTAGGAAATGCATCGCAAGATACCGGCTGACCCTCTACCGTTTTGTAACCTTGGTATACAGAACTTCGGGTGAAACTTTTCATTTTTAAACATTTTTACTATTACTCTTGATTTACGATTTAAGACCTCAAAATTGGAATCGTCACTGAAAATAACTCTGGACCAATCACTAACTTTCCAACTAAGTCTCCGTTTACATCACTTATATCTTTTTTGGGCATTGTGAATTTTGGAACAAAAAACAAAAACAAAAATTTTAAATTAAAATAATTTTTTTTCTAAGGGTCTAAAAAATGTTCTGCAAAATGTATCAGCTAATCTCTAAAAATGTAATTTTAATCCCTAAAAGTTAGCTTCCGAGGTCTACCAGAACGGCTTCGATCAGAGACAGAACCAGTCTATTCAACGATATATGCCATTAATTGTGCAATTTATACTTATTCAATAAATAAAACTAAATAAAAATCTTAATAAATCAAAGTCTTAATTTTTTTTATAATTTTGAACTAATTGACCTCAATATTCTAAAGTAAAGACCAAGATTTAAGTTTTTGATTTTAAATAAGATATTTGATTAATTAGACAATCGAAAGTGAAAGCTTCTAAAATATACATTTCTTCATAGATTTACAATCGATATTTTGATTTTGGTTATGATTTTTTTTACCCGTTTTGTATTTTCAAATTTTTGGCAATTAAATAGATAAATATGATTCCTAAGTTTTAGTAAATGCATAAACGACCATTGACTCTATATGATGCGGACATAAAATTGTACTTTTTCATTTTTGAAGGCAGAGTTTAAAATTGAAAAACCTTTAATAATTCTTGACCCCAAATAAAAAAGTGAAAATTAAAAAATAAATTAGAAATAAAAACTTCAAGTTTTTGAGCTATGATGCCGATTTAAAATTAAACTTTTTGAAAAAAAGTGCTTGTAAGTTGCGCATAAAAATAAAATTTTTGGTTTTGTTTCTGTCTTCATCAACCTTGGTCCATGGTCTTTTCAATGAAGAAATTGACATATTTTATTTATCTTTTTTGTTTTTTTCAATAAATAAAATTTTCAGTTTTATTTGTGCTAATTTAAAAGTATAATTGATACATTTTCAAATATTTTACAAATCGAGTCTAAAGGCCAGTTTTATAACGGGTGAGTTAAAATGTATTGCAAAATTTTGAAACCTAGATTAAAATATGAACAGATATTCGGACATTTACTTCCAAAAATAATTTTTAAACATGCTGTGCCTAGTATCTTTATTGCTATAAAGACCTAAATGTGGTAAAATAAATAAAAGCAAGTAGCTCTATTGTGATTTTTTTTTTTAGGAAAACCAAATTTTTAAAGAAAGTAAAACGTAAAAATTTGAAAGAGAATAAAAATTTTCTATAAAGTATTATCAAGTTTTTTTCGAATAGCCAAATTATCCAAAAATTTAATTTAGGTCAAAAAATTTTTTTATTGCATTAGAAAAGATAAAGAAGAATAGTAAAATGATTAGGAGCCTAAAAAGAGTGATTAAACGATGATCGGTTTAATTCGAGCTGATTGCATATCCTAAGTTATAGACCCAAAGAATGTGAAATTTTAATTAAAATTTATTTTAACAATCAAACAAGTCTGAAATTTATATAATACAAAAAACAGTTGCTCTATCTTAAGTTCTTATTCATTGCATAATATTTTATTGAACAAATTTTAAATAACAATTTATTAATAGTTTATTATTAGAAAAACTAAGATAAGGTATTAGATACTTAGATCTTAACCAAATATCATTAAAAATTTAACAACATGATGTTTTGTAGTAATTTTGCGGAACCATCTTTCAAATAATAAGATTTTAGTTCACTTATTAAATAAAGGAAGATCAGATAATTAAATTAAATAAATTTAAATTTATCTTTTTGACTTTTACATTTTTCAGAGAATGAAATTAGAGAGAGATTTTTAAAATTTTTAATTAGGAAATTTTTGAAATTAATATCTTTTACTATGATTGTATTGATAACGTTGGAATAAAATTTTAAACTATTGATTAAAATTATTTATTGTCAAGTTAAATATGCAAAATAGTAAATTTATGGATTTTTTAATATGCTGTTATCTTCTCTTATTAAAATGAAATTGAATATTCTTTGATTTTAATTAAAAAATGAGATTATGCTTGCACCATAAAATCAAAAGAACTTGGTTTTTCATTTTCTCTCAAACTTTGAGAATTAATTTTTCAAGGTTCTAAATCAAATTTTTTTTCATTTTAAGTGCGATTCTAGGAAAAAATAATTTTAAATTTTTTGCAAAAAAATAACTAAACATTGTTTGAAAAATGAATAAAATTGTTCTAATGAATCTTTATATCAATTTTACTGGTAATTTATAACCGGTTTTGAATTCAAGCCTATTTTAAACGATTCCGCTTCCCACTTTTTAAGGAAAAACTTATGTAAAGTGTTAATTTTACATTTATTTATTTCAATTCATTTTTAAAATGTTTACAAAAAAAAACAAGCTTTATTTGTTTAAAATAAATTTTGAAATTCTAATTTTAGAAATTATTTCTAAGTCACTTTGGCTAATCAAAAGCATTTTAATCTTTTAATCTTTAAGACTTTAATGAATTAAGTTATTTTTATAGGAAAAAGAAAATTTTTCAATCGTAATCAATTAATATATTTCTCTGAAAATTGTTTGATATAAAGAGAATTAATTAGAATCTCCAGGATAAAATTTTCCTAAGCATATTTTAACGCATTGCCTGGTAGATATTGCTGTTTTGTTGACATGACAAATTAAAGACCATGTTTAAATAGTATAACAGCGTTCTATGTCGAATTGAATCTTTGAATTAAATTTCAACATTCTATTTTATCAGTGTTGTATTTAAAATGAATTAAAAAATGATGGATTCAATAAGAGCCGACTCTGATAAAAGGATTCCGAATAAAATAAATTTCAACACTTATAATTGATTCCATTTAAAAAAAATGTTATCTTAACGCCTGTTTTTATAGAAATTCAATTGATTTAACTTGAAAGTTTGAGTTTCTGACTATCAGTGAGTTTCATACATTATTTTAAATATAATTTTTTAATCAATCTAAAAAGGATTTCTATGAATCAAATTGTTTTTTTTTTTTCATCATTTCGTTCTCCGGGATTTTTATTCCGTTTAATTGAAAAATTAATTCGCAATTCAAATTTGTAACTCTCATTATTCAAAAAAAAGAAAAATTTAAATATTTCATTATTCAAATCTTTTAATAAAAATGAAAATTTGATATATTCATTTGAAGAGATCTAATATTTTTATTAGTTCCTCATTTCAAGTTTCCATTTATCAGCAAAATCCAAATGAGCTGTTTTAAAATAGCTTAACCTTTTTAATTAAATTCTCCAAGTGCTGATATTTAAGATACTCACAACTTTGTAATCGATTTAAATCCCATTGATTTTTTCTTATCAAAAGTTAAATCACATTCACTAGTTTATTAAGTGTTTTTATTAAATGTTTATCAGAAAAAAAAATTGATTCCAAGTTATTTTTGGGCCTAAGGCGATTAATTATAATTGACAAGAGTAAAAACCAATAACCAAGCATTTCATCTAATTTACTAGTTTAGTTTAGATTATTAAATTAAGCGGTTTTCAATTTTTAGATGATAAATCTATGATGAATAAATATTTCATTTTTTTGTTCACTCAAACGCATCATAAATTTTCAAAATTGTTTTTCATTATTAAATCAATTTATTTATTTAAATACAATAACAGCATGCAACAAATTTTAATTAAAAAATATTTAAAATAAATCAATGTTTTAAAAACGCTTACTCAAACTTTCTAAAGAATTATAAATCTTATTAGCTATGCTCATTCATTTGTACTTCTTCGAAAACCATATTTCGAAAATTTGAGTTCAATCAAATATTTTTTTTACATCAAAATTAAATACGAAACTGTAACATAACTTTACCACTCAATCTATTTTTAATGTCAAAATAATTTTAGCTTAAAATGTTTTACACCTGCTTGTATACTAGAAAAAAATAATCTTTTAAAAGGCACAAACAGCATAAAAATAAACCAATTTGCGTAAATCTTATTTGCTTTGGAATATGTTGGATTTTAAGCAAAAAATCAATTTAAATCAAAAAAAAGAATTAGGAGAATCTTTTTATTTTTTATTAGTTTATTTGTCAAATAAAAGTTTTATTAGAAATTTAAAAGCTTTTAAGTAAAATCTTCTCACTGCATGTCATGTGTGTGCGTATGTTTTTTATCCGATTTCAACAATAAATTAAAATTAGGATACATTTTAAAAATGTAACAAACGCAAGTTTGGTTGATGATTTAAAAGATGTATTTCTAAATGCTTTTTAAAATATCTATAATTTAAAATTACTTTCGTGCATAAAAAAAAAGAAAAAATTTAGGTCTGAATTAGGCAAATACTAATTTAGACTAATTTTCGAATCATAATTGCCAGGTTTAAAATTATCTTTTTTCATATACAGGAAATAAAATATTTTGGCTAAAAAAAGAAATTTTCAACACCATTAGCAATATTTAAATTTTCTTCTATTCTTGGTGAAAATTTAATTGTGTTAAATTTTTGTTTAACATTCTAAGGTCTTTTTCGACCTTTTTTTTCATGAGAATAAAAATATTTTGCTACAAAAATTATTTAATTTTATTATTTATTTTTTTATTTTAGATTTAATTGAAAAAAAATTCTTAAATTTTTTTAAAATTTACAAAAAAAATAAAACAGGGAAAAGAATCTGGTCTATTAGTGTTAAAATTTTATTTTATGACTTTAAACCGACAAAAAAAACTTTTCGAGTGTTTTGAAATCAAAATAAAAATTGAATTACAATAATATTTGTTATTTGAATAATTAATTTCTATAAACTAATCAGCATTTGTGACTATTTCATTCGATGCCATTAATTCGAAAATAAATTTCATTATGTGATTGTCATATTATTTCTATTCTGTGTTACCAAATTGCTCTATTAACTCAGCTGATTTACAATAAATGTAAAATAAATGTCATTAATTTCTAAATAAGATAATCAAAAACTAAATATGACAAGTTATTCATGATTTTTAATTTTTTTAATTTAAAAAAGAGCCACCATGTTCTAAATAGGAATCAGCTTGATTAAATTTTCATATTTCTAAATTAATCTTATGCATCTAATTAGAATCGGCAAAACTAGATAAGCTCATCTATAAAAATACGGAAATAGTTTCTCAATTCGGCTGTTAGAAATTGGAAATTTTCTTATAAATTTATATAATCTTGATAGTTGCTTATTGAAGCATTCGTCCATCATTTTCTTTCCTCAGATAATAATCTATCAAATATCATTTATCGCATGATAATTTCATATAGCTAAGAATGCCAAAACTAATGCATAAATTTTTGTCAGAATTTTGTTATTGATCAAATAGGCTTCATGCAAGATAATTACGCCGTTTTTTCTAAAATAAATTTCTTTTATGTGTAAAAATTTAAAAAATTCAAAGCTTCTAATTCTATTAAGACAGCGAACATTCTTGAAAATAATTAGATATAATAACCCATCAATTATCGTTTTTTTTTGTTTTCTTAAAATAAATTAAATTATTACTTTAAAATGATTTCAAGGTAAAAAAATTTCAATTATTGCAATGATTTCAGACAATCAATGCATTAAAGATAAAAAAAGCGTTTTAGATTGATAGGATTTTAAAACAGACTTGATTATTTTTTAAATAATGTCGGAAAATCACTAATTAAATTAGAAGTTTTAATTATACAAGAATATATGAAAATATTTCACTTTTTCAAGTTTTAAAATCGTTGTTGTTTGATATTTTATTATAAAATTTCATCAAAAATACCTAAAATGTTTTAATTAATATTAATATCTAACTTACTTTAACTCGTTACAGCTAATATTTATTCACATATATCATTTTAAATTAAATGCAATTAATTTTTATTAAAATTTTATAATAAATAAATAATTAATCAGAATAAATAGATTTTGCAATGAATTAAAATAAAAAATATTTGTAGATAGAAAATTTAAAAAATAATCAATTATTGTTAGTTTAATAATTTGATTGATATATTTCATTTGGCCATTTTTATTATTATTATTATTATTTAGATGAAAATAAATTTCAATTGTTGAGTACATATTTCAATCATAAAAGCTTTTTTGAGTGTCTAGAATGGAACAAATGAAACTTTTGTTGATTATGTCATGCTACATTTGCTTTAATCAAGAGTACAACATAACAATTAAAAATTTTGAATCAAATTTTTCGGACTTTATTCCATTGTGTCAAGAAACCAGAGAGAGTAGCTTAAAAAAATGTCTAGAAAAGCAAACAGAGCTATTGAAGCATAAAGCACTTAGTGGACAATTGATGAATTTTAGCAGCTCAAAAAAAAACAATGCTAATAATGAAAATGGCATACAAAATACAGCTACCAAGTTAAATCAACAGAAAAATCTTACAAATTGGAAGATAAATGCACCGAAAAATGAATATTCAAATGAAACAACGATTTTTTTAACAATGGTTTATTCAATTACAATTATTTTGTCTGTAGTTGGCAATGTTTTGGTTTTGCTAGTTATGTGTTGTGGATTTCGATCATCGTTTTTAGACATAAGCTCCTATTTAATGAATTTAAGCATTTTCAACTTACTAATGTCTATTTTTTGCATCCCTTTCACTTTTATTAATGCACTGCTTGGAAAATGGATATTCAACGCGTTTATGTGTCCGATCACAAATTTTATCCAGTTATTAAGTGTAAATGGATGCATATTTACTCTAACCTTTCTAGCTATTAACAGATTTTTTGCGGTGGCATATCCGCTTAAATACAATTCATCAAATACTAAAAATCATAATCGAAAGAGTCTGACAATTATATGGATGGTAGCCATTCTTCTTGCCTCAGCTCAACTGTTCATTTACAAGTCTGTGCCTATTAAATATTACAAAAATTCTGATTCAAATTCTAATGTATCGACTGAGGATAACGTAGATACTTATTATGTTTGTAGCGAAATTTGGGATTCAAATATGTCGACTAGCGCAAAATATTACTTAATATACACTATTTGGATATTTCTGCAAACTTTTCTTATACCTGTGATAATTTTAATAATAATGTACAGTAAAATAATTTCTATTCTATGGAATAGAAACCATGGAAAAGATTCATATTTGCAAGAAAATCTTCACAATATACAAAATGAACAGCTTGAGCACCTAAAAAACAAAATAAATAAAGTATTTTTTCCTTTTTATTTAAAAAAAAAAATTAAAAAATTTAATTTCCTAGACAATTCGTATACTCCTAGTTATAATAGTAACATTTTCACTAAATTGGCTCCCCATTCATGTATTTCATCTCTATTTGTCTATTGTAAATTATGGAAATTTCAATATTGTCATGACCAAGTCATGGATGTCTGTTATATTTTTTGTATGTCACTGGCTATCAATGTCTAATTCCTTCATTAATCCAATTATTTACAGTTTCATGAACAAAAGATTTAAAGTAATTTTAAAATTTATCGTATTTAAAACTCTTCCAGTAATAGTTTTAAATCTCTAAAAGACACTTGAAAATTTTAATTTTTGATTTATTCTTGATTACAAACTAACAATTAATATTTCAATTTTAGACTGATTTGAACAAATTATTGAATTGTAGTAGATTTGAATCTGACAAAGCCAATTCGAATTTTGTCAAAGATTTAAAACTAAACGATAATCATAAATGGAATGATAATGAGTTTTTATGTAATGTCGGAGTAAAAAGCTTAAATCAGCCAAAAACTTCTAGTCTGTATAGATACCAGTCAAAAAAATATTGTGACAATAGAAAATGTCAAAATTTTCGCGGCTCGATTCCCGTAATGATTAGTGCGAGTAATAAATTAAATAATGAACTTTTTAATGACCGAGAATCGTTTCGTGACTCGGCTGTTCTAAAACGAATGAGATTTGTGGAAAGCAAAAATAAAAGCAATTTCAATTTTAAATAAATTTTCAAGTTACTGTTAAAACAAATTTACAAAACGTCTTTCTGATTTATTTTGATTTTTTTTTTAATAAAAATAATAATTTTTAAATTTTAGTAAAAAAATGCTTTACTTTTTGTATTGCATTTTATTTTATCCAGTCAAAATAAAAAAAAAGGTAAAAAAAAAATAAAATTTGGATGCCCAAGATGGGCATAAAATACGAATTAAATTATGAATGGCTTTGTCAAAAGATTTTCCACATTTTTATATTTACATAAATTTTTTGAAAATTTTTAGTTTTTTATATAATTTTTTTAAAAATTTAATTAGATACATTTAAATTACAACTTTAGTAAAGCATAGAATAGTGGTTTATTGCAACGCATTGAAATGCGTAAAATCTTACAATAGATTATGTGCAAAAAATGTTATGAAGGTTTTTGTCTATTTTTGCTTTAAAAATATCGCTAGATTGAGCTTCCGTTGCATCTACTCCCAGCTTATCCCAGCCATTGACATTTTGTGAAGATGTTCTTTCTTTGGGCACAATTTTTGATTATCTCTCTCTTAATTTTGTCTCTTGGATGGCCTCTTGTACTTCTGCTTGAAAAAGTGAGTGGAGATTGTCATTTGACATGATCAATATTTTTTTTAACTTTAAACATTTGAATTAAGTCACCTCTCATTCGACTTTTGGTTAAATTCGTCAGATTTAGAGCCTTTAGTTTTTCACTGTAGTTTAGATCTTTAGAACCAGAGATAGCACGAGTAGCTCTTCGTTGAACAGCCTCTAGAATTCTTTTATCTTACTCTAAATTAGGCCATACAAGACTTGCATAAAGTAATTAAATGTATTACTAGTATTCTGTTGCCTTTGAAGACTGCCGAGCAAACTTGCCGATGCCATTTTAAATCGTGTTGGATCCAAGTCTTTCTGAATTCGGGATCTTGGGACAAGATGAGCTTTTTCATCAGCAAAATCATTCATAATATAATCATTCTGAGGCCGTTGATTTCGATTAAAACTCAATCTCGCATTTTTCAAAATTTAAATCCATAGACGACTCATTACACCAGCTAATTAATGAATCAATATCATCTTGAAGTAACTTAAATGATTCATTCGGATTGTATCGATCGATAATATAATATATCTTGCAGTCGTCTGCATAAAGTAGACATTTATTTTTTAGTCTATTGGGCAAATCATTAATAATAATTGTGAAGAGCAATGGGCCGATGATAGAGCCTTATGGTACAGCACTAGTACAACTCTTTGCTTACGATGGCTAAGAAACGATTCAATCTATTTTTATATCTTTCCGTCAATACTAAGCCGTTTAAGTTTGAATAAAAGTTTTGAGTGATTCACTTTATCAAAGGCTTTAGAGAAATCTGTATAGAGTACATCCACTTGATTGCTTAGTGATATCTTTAACATATACAAATTTAATTTAATAAGTAACCTTTTATGACAATTGTAACTAGGTTAGTTAATCAGATTTTTGTGATAAGTTTAAGGCGCTCTCTATGGCACTTCAAAGTTATAATTTTTTAAAGAAAAAATCACAATCCTCCTTTCTCTGTTTACTCATTTCCTAGACTGATACCATTTCGTACATATGAAAAATCTATTATACTGCTTCATATTTAATAAAGAAGCTCTAGCTGCTAAGTTTTTTTCGTATTTACGCACTGTCTCTTTAATTGCGATTTGACATTCTTTATTTATGCGCCTAAATATAGTTTCTTTTTCGATTGACCAGGCACTTGTCATATATGCTTGCCATGCTGAATGATTTTTATAACTAATTTTACTTAAATTTTCATTTAGATATGGCTTATGTTTTCTGTTGAAACACCTTTTTGGAGCAAACATGTCTACAACCAAACTATAATATGATTTAAATTTCTCAATCATTTGATCCGCTGTCAGGCTCGACAAAATTTGTTCTCACTTTAATTCATTAAAAATCATGATAAAGACTCGAAATCACCCTTTTGGTAGTTAAATGACCAAGAATTAAACTTTGTGTCTCTTTTATTTCTTGATTTAAGCTCATGGCATGAGTTCATTTTTGAATTTTACACTAAAAAATACATCAGCACGTGATTTTTCAAAAAAAAAAACATGATTCCGCGGAAAAGTTATTATCAGTTAAACTTTTAAAATATATATTTTTTAGGGTATTTTTTATGTTATTTTTTACATAATGAAGATTATCCATTGTAAAATTTGTTAAATTCAAAAATGGACTCAGTTTTTTAATAAATCGTTTAAATTTTGAATTATTTAAAATTTTTTATTTTTAGCCTAAATTTAGCCTAATTTTACAGGGCTTAGGCGATGACCTAGACAAAAAACAACCCTAAATTCGTAATCTACATCAAAAAAATTCTTCTGATTATTTTTATTTATTACGGTTTGTTCTCAGGTATGAAAGGGTTAACTAACTGGACAGCAAGTTCTCAATTTGTTCGTATGAAGACTAGTTCTAAAGTTGTATATGTGAGTGTATTGTAATTGCTTTAAATAAAAATCAACAACAATACCTGAAAAATACTATGAATCGGCTTAAGATTCAAGGCCTTAGCCAGGAAGGAAAAAAGGGTCAAGATTGGCATATAATTCAAAATGATTATTTTTTTTTTCTCGTGCTAATTATATTGTTTTTGAATTTTTATTTATTAAATCTTAATTTTTTATATTTAAAGAAATTTTTTTGATACCATAGAAAAATAATAAACACTAAATAAAATTGGCGCTTTATTCAGAAATTTAATTAAGATAACATTTAAATGTCAAAAAAAATAAATATTTATTAATAATTGAATATCTTATTAAATCTTATTTCCTTATTTTTAAACATGTAAAACAAAAATAGATTTACTTTACTTTGGCTGAATTAATAAAAAAAGCAACAATTTTTCAATAAAAAAATGGCGATTTATTATTTTTTAACTAAAATTACTGAAGCTTAAACTAAAATTACTTGAAAAAATTGCTAATTTTGCATAACTTGTATTATTCATCATAATTTTTCTTATGTGCATTAAAATTATAAGTTAAACATCATTTTACCTAAAAAAAAATAAAATGGTTTGTAAAAGTGTATTACAAGTGTGGTATTTTAGATTGTCCAATCAATTCTAAATTCCAATCAATTAAAAAAATCAATTCTAAATTTCTATATTTGAAAATAATAACAAATAATTATGGTAATTAGTATTCTTTATCAATTCAATACTTTGCTTTTTTTTATCAACTAATGCTTCTTTTAAAATATTTTTTTTTATTATGTATTTTGAACAAAGCTCGGTAACATTTTTTACAACAATATAGATGTTTTTTTTATATTGACATCAGTTAAGTTAAAATTATCTATTAACCATTCAGCTAAAATTTATATTTTTTTTCTTTGAGCCTGTCAAATGGTCTTATTTTTTTTTTAATTTAGTTAAAATTTAGAAAAACAATGATTTTTAACATAAATTTTTATTTTTATATCAATTAAGTAATTTAATAATAAAAAATGGTAAATTTATATAAATTAAATAAAACTGGTGAAAAATAAGTAATTTTAGTTAATGACGCAAGTCGAATCAGACAAACATTTAAATATTTCTCCCCAAGGTTAGTAGACATACTTTTTAAGTTGTTTGTTCGTCCGCATCTAGAGTTTGCTGCTGGAGCCTGGAATCCGTATCGTCGATGTGGTATCGATATCCTGGAGCGAGTACAGCGAAGATTTTCAAAAGTGATACCAGAATTGAAGGCCAAGTCCTACTTGGAAAGAAGAGAAGCACTCGAATGTTCTACACTTGCAGAGCGGCGTTGTCGTGGTGATCTCATCCAGCTACACATATTTTTTATCATTTTCAAAATCAAATAATTTTGTTTATTTGAATTTTTCAGCTTGCAATAGAATAGAGCTTAATTGATTTTATTGAATGGGTTATTTTGACTAAACCTTCGGCATTTCAATCTGCTATCTTTTCGACAGCAGTATGAATTGATGTCAAAGAATAATATTAAAATTTTGAATAGAAAAAGATAAAAATTCGCTGGCGTTTTTTTTTTTTAATGTTGATAGGTAATTGAGTTTTTGCTTATAGATAATATTTTATTTTGCTTATATTATTTGAAAATGAAAGTAAAATTTTTAATTAATTTCTAAAACGATAGAATAAAATCATTATTTGAAATGTTGCAAACAAAATGTAAGGAAATTTTTTATTTTCAAGAGAAATATTGCTCAAATTTTTGTTTTATATTCAAAATATCAAAACAGCATTTTTTTTTTTAGGTTTAAAATAATGAACACAGCCGACTCATTTAGTTTATTTGTAAATCAGTTCTCTCGTGATCTTTCTGACATAAATGATCGGCTAGCATTGATTGGAATTCTTTATTTGGGAAAAAAGTCATTTGAAAGCTTCAGAAATCTTAGTCGAGCCATTGGACACTATCTTATCCCGAATTTGGTATCGAACGAAAAATGGATAAAGTCTCTTGGCAATTGGGCTGTAGTTTTTGGTAAGTCGATGAAATAATCAGATGAAATTTTAGTTTTTGTTTAATTTAGGCTGTTTAAATCAAATTGGTTATGGTTATGCCAGAGAACTTGCAAAACGCAAAATTAATCTTATACTAATCGATCAAAATCAAGAAATTTTGACACAAATGACTGAAATCATTAGTAATTTAGACTATAATTATTGAATGCTTATTTTCAAAGTTTTAAAATAGGTTCAGATTTTCAAATTGAAGTTATTCCTATTATAATTGATCCTAGAAATTTTGGATCATTGATTCCTTTAGAAAAGACAATAATTGGTAGAGACATCGGAATTTTTGGTAATTTAAATTTAAAATGGCTTTTAATTTTAAATAATCTTAAATTTTTATCAGTAAATAGCAGCTGTTTCAATCAAGAATGCTCTTATTATCATGCTTTATCAAAAAATTTGATTGAAAATTCACTTTGCTCAAACGTAGCAGTATTTAGTTTAATAATAAGAATGCTTTTGCCATCTATGTTTCAAAAGTAATTTTTTTAAAAAATTTAAATTTTATTGTTTGTCAAAATTTGAAAGAAACAAAGGAGCTTTTGTAAATTTTTCAACCAAAAGATCATTTCTTTCATCACCTTATGTCTCTTTGTTTGGCGCTTCGAATTTATTCACAGAAAAACTAATTGAATCACTGAATTATGAGTACTCAGACAAGAACTTATATTTTCAGACTCTTAATACAGGATTTTTAGATGATGAAAATTTAAATTTCAAAAACGAAGTTAAGTTATCAAGAAATTTGGCGCTATATTCAAGTTCAACAATCCGAACTCTTGGCTGGTCTAGCTATTCATTTGGATACTGGTTAAATGCTTTAAAAGTAAAAAAAAAAATTTTTTTTAGTTATTATTTATTTTTTATTTAATATTAATAATTAAAGGTTCATTTACTACTAAGAAATTTTCCATTAATCTGCATAAATTTTGTATATTCGCGTATTTTGAAAAGAAAATTTATGAAATCAATTGAAAATATTGCTTCAAAGAATAAATAATTTAATTTTTCTAAATTAATTTTATTTTCTACCAAATAAAAATAAAACCGAGTTAAAAAAGTCATTACAATTTTTCAATTGATTTGAAAATGATCACGCTTAAGAGTTATCATTGAACGGGTGAGTCAAAATGTTTTGCAAAATTCTCAAACTCGGATTAAAATATGAACAGATATTCTAACAGAGCTGATATTTCACAAACTTATTACAATATTCTTCTCTCCATGGAGAGACACCTTGTACATTTTGGGTTGAGTGTCCTCAACCTTAAATTTTCAATAAATTTTCTAAAAGCTTGTCCCGATTAGCTTTACAAAAATACCTAAATTAAAAATTTAAATTTTAATCTAAAGAATATTTTAATAAGTGTGTGAAATATGAGCTCTGTCCGAATATCTGTTCATATTTTAATCCGAGTTTGAAAATTTTGCAAAACATTTTGACTCACCTGTTAAATATTCAATGTTAAATTTAATTTTTTATGTATACAAATTTCTGCAAAAAAATTTCTAAATACAAAATCATTCACAATAATTGGATGTGGTTCATCATTTTATTCTACACATCAAAACATTTCTCTACACTAAATTTTTTAATTGTAAAATCTTCTAAAAAATTTTTAAAAAAATTATTTCTAATATGATAAAATTTTTTTTGTAAACTTCAATATACCATTTTAACATCGAACGCGCGACGGTTTTTTAAGACCCATTTTTTAAAAATTGAAATTTGAATTTTGTCACAAATAAGTAAAATTTTAAAAAATGGCTTTTATTAGCTAAAAATGTTGATTTTATTTTTTTAGAAAATGAAAATGTTTAATTCATCTTTATAACTTTTTTTGAAAATCAAAAAACTGAGTCTATTTTTGAATTTTACACTAAAAAATACATCAGCACGTGATTTTTCAAAAAATTCAAATTTTTGGTTAAAAAATCTAAAAAATTAATTCTAATAAGAGTTTTTATGTATTTTAAAAATAGGTCGACTTTGAGTCTATACAGCTCCTCAACCGAAAAAAATTTTCAAAGTATTATTTCAGATTTGAATTCTACAATAAAAATTACCCATAGACAAAAACTTTCAAATACCAAGCTATTATTTTAAGAATTTTATGCTATTTTAATGGGAGGGAAATATACATATGATAATATACATTTTTTTAATGGTTTTATTTATATATGTCAAATTTAGATAATCTTTTAGAATTTCTATATTTTATTTAAAAAAAAATTAAAATGATTTATGAATTAATGTTCTCTAAAAAAAATTGCATTAATCAACTACATAAAATAAAAATCGATTTGAGCAAGAAAAAAAAATTATAAAATACAACATATTCTTGTTTTTCGCGGTTTTTCTTCTTTATTGACCAAACTAGTATTTGAACTAAATTCTGATGATTTTTTAGTTTTACGTTTTTGTTTCTGAAATATTCCTCTAGACGAATGCTGTGTGACAGAAATAGGCTCAGCCTTTAATTTATTCAATATAATAATAGTTATTGATTATACAGAAAAAAAAAATTTAATTGTATACTTGAACATGGGTAGTTATTTCCGATTGTCTTCTTGTCTTTTTTCCAACATCTTGCGGTTCTTGGGTAAACAGCTTCAAAAGCTCTGTTGATTTCTTAGCAAATACAAGCGGTTTTGGTTTTAAAGGTAAATGGCTATTTTGTGATTTGCCTATATCTTAAAAATTCTTATTAGTAATTCTAGATAATATTTATTTTTTAAAATTACAATCGAAAGACTTTAGACTAGCTTGACTAGTAGCTTTGTTGCAATCAACTATGCTTTTATGTGTAAGACCAATAATTGCAAGATTAGTTGAATCGGCAAGTCGAGCTACAATGCTTGTGGCATCGCTTGATACAATCAATTCCACTAATTTAAACTGAAGGTTGATACTTGTTAATAGATAGCCATATCTAGTGGACCATACATTTATAATACCGTCCTTAGAACCGGATATGATTATATTTCCATCGAATGTTATTGCTACTTTCACAATCATGTCATTATGTGCTGATAATTTATGAATTACTGAACCATCTTTAAAATTCCACAACAAAACAAGTCGATCTTTGGCACCACTGACTATGAGATTGTTATTGAATGGAACATCAATCGAAGTAACTGCATTGTCATGCTCAATTAAGACCTGAATCAATTTTCCAGTTAACAACTCCCATATTTTACATGAATTGTCTTCTCCACCAGTTATAACGAATTGAGAATCATGTGTAAATTTAATTACAGTTATTTTGCTTGGATGATCTATGGATCTAATGACTTTCGCTTCATTTAAACCCCAAATTTTGACTCTAAAAATTAATTTTTAATTTTAAAACCTTTTTTTAGATCCAGATTTTTTTTTATTTTTTTAAAATCAATTAACAATTCAAATGACTTATGAATTTTTAAAATCCTTTTGCATTTGGCGTAGAATATTGCACTAACTTGAAGATACAGCAGATAAAAAGAGATTGTCAACTTAATAATTCTTAGATTATTCGTTTTTTAATAAAAATTAAGTTGTTTAAACTCAGCTAATTTTGTTTTTAATTTTTGATAGACTATATTAAACAGTGGTATTTCACTTTTAGTTTTAATTACAATTCACTGTGAATAGAGTAATTTTTAAATCTGATTTTAAAAAATTTAATCTTAATTAATACTAACACATTTTCTCCAGGACCTGAGACAACAAATTTCATGTCGGGCGATAAGGCAAACAGATTACATGCTACAGTAATTGATTCAAGAAGTTGTCCAGTATGAGCAACCCAAATTTTGCATAAATTAAAGCCGTCAGATGTTAAAATTCTTTTATTATCATCTAGAATATACAAGTGCTTGACCTTTGACTGATGCTCACTGAATTCAGCTGCAACGTCACCCATTTCGTTGTCGAACACACTTACTGTATTGTCAGTGAACGCAGCAACACTAAATAAATTTGAATTGGACAACGCTAGCTTACAAACACCACATCGCTCATTTTCATTAGGCTCAATCAATGTCTCAATAAATTCTCCGCTTTTTAAATTCCATAGATTTACTAGCCCAGAGTCATCACCAGTAATGGCCATATCACCTTCTTTAGACATAGCAATGGCCTTTATTAATCGATTCTGTTCAATTTCTTTACATTTTTGTCTAGAAATAAATTTCTTTTTCTTTAAATTTAAGACATACAAAGAATTCTAAAGGAATTGAATTAAAAAAAATTTACACTATTTATAAAAACTTACTCCAGAAGAAGAAAATAGGAAGCTGTTGTCAGATGATATTCTTAGATCATTAATGCTAGATTCTTGTTCGATTAAAATAGCTATTAGTTCTCTGGATTTTAAATCATATAGATACAGTTTTGAGTCTGAACATGCAACATAAATTCTTTCACAATCCCTAGAAGAGGCCAAACATATAATATCTGAATTATGACCGACTAAATCATGAATATCGGTGCCAGTAATCAGTGATTTTACTTGAACTGTCTTATTTTCACATCCGATAACAACAAAAGTATTGTCAGAAGTTATAATCATACTCGTTACTGAGCTATAAATAGTTGCTATATTATCCAGTATTTGCATATCTTCGAAAGACCATCGACGAACGGTTTTATCGGTGGATGCTTAATAATAATTTAAATAAGAACAAATTTTAAAAAACAAACAGACATGTGTTCAATAGAAAAAATTACTAAATTTTTTACCTGAGACCAGAATTGAATCATCTTCTGATATAGCTAGGGCAGTGATTGCATCAAAATGTTTTTCTACAGAATGAATTATGTCGCCATTTTCTATTCTTATTACATTGATTATTCTGTCATAACTACCAGTGATTATAAATTCATCAGAATGCGTGATAACTGAACATAAAATTGCTGATTTGTGATTACTTTAAAAAAAATTTATTATAATTTTCTCTTCTTTTTTAAATTTTCATTAAATAAAGTTTAAAAATTCACTAATTATTTTTATTATGAACAATTCTCGATAAGCCGAAACTAAAGTTAAACCCGGAAAAAAAATTAATTTAAATAAATGAATTAGAATATTAATTGATGAAAGGATATAAAATCAAAAAGAAGTAAAATTAACTTGGAAAAGCTGAGACTAGGAATTGTTGAAAAATTTTTTTCACCTTTTATTAGTGAACTTTGGAAAAAAAAAGTTTTAATAAAAAATAGTTCCTTTAAAATGGAGTTAATTTTTTTATTTAGTTTTTTATCAGTAAAAATACTTTTTGAGTCAAAAAGCATTTTAGAGAAAATTTAGAGAAAATAAGGATTTTTTTTTACATTAATCTATTTAATTTTTAGAATATCTCTTTTTTTATTCGAAATTTGTCAAATTAAAGAGTTTTTTTAAAAATACCAAAAATCTCTCAAAAAAAATATGGTAAATGAGCCTAACTGGGTGACCTATTTTTTTTATTGTATATTTCGCACCCATTTTGTTCAAAAACTCCAAAAATAGTCACCG
>PJRA01000444.1:1047760-1063799 GCA_016987375.1 Brachionus koreanus | reverse complement strand
CATGCGTCCCGTATTGCAGAGACATTTTGATTTTTCCACCCTCAGTGGGTTTTGAACCCTCCACCCTCTGCTTGCATGACTAACACAAAAAACCACTCGGCTATACGGGCTAAATACTAGTTAATATAACATAATAATTGGGATTCTACTAACCCTAATCTAAACAGATTCTTGGTAAGAAGGTGCTAAAATAATGCACTCTATCTTAGGAACATGCTCTTTATTTTTGGCTTAAAAAACCCTTAATTCACCCGTACTAAAAGTAACTTTAATTTAAATTTTAAATTTAACTTAAAAAATTAAAATTAAAAAAAACGCCTTTAAAATTTATCCAAGGAAACACTGTTAAGAAAATTTTGTCTTTTGCGTTAAAATACAACCAAAGTGAAATGCGAAACCATTTTAATAAATGTGTCAGTGAACTATGCCTAGCCGTCTTTCTGTCAGTACCAATAACAACCGTAAAATTCAATATAAAAGCTTAATTTTACCTTATTTTAATTAATTAATTATATGTTTACTTTTTATTTTATTTTTTTAATAAACAATTGTGGGGGAATGCCCCTGGGTTTGTCCGAATAGCCTTCGCTTTCGTTTAAACCCTCAAATTTGAAAATTTTGAATTTTTACAAAAGAAAAAAGGAGTAAAAAAGACTAATACAATTTACCTAAATGTATCAATAGATTTTTCTTTTATTTCCTATTAATAAAAAACGCTGCTAATTTATACTGTTCATACTTTAAGTTAAACCAAAAACTCTAAATAAATGAAATAAAAAATGAATCTTAAAATTATTTTTTCTAAAAACGGTCTTTAACATCTAAAGAAAATGTATTGAATTAATAAAAGACTTACTTTCAATATTTCTGTAAATGGCAATGCATTCGTTTAAAGAATTTTTAAAAGCAAAATGGGTCAAAAGTTCTAAACCAGAGTATTGATAAAATAACAAATCACTGTGAATTTCTTTTTGTGTTTGATTCATCGACTTGTTTTCAATCCTGTTTGGATTAGACTCATGATTTGATATGGCATTCTGAATTATTTCGATTAGTTTACGATGAACTTCCATAAGCGAAATTTTTTCACTAAAATGAGAATCAAAATTTTCAGGTTTCCTTTAAATAAGAAAAAAAAATAGATAAAAAATTTAATTTTGCTTCTATCTAAAAACTTGTTATAGTAGTTTGGAAAAGTGTCGATTAAGGGACGCAATTTGTATATCGGTACCAAATAATTAGCATCAAGACTATACCATGACTGAAAAAACTCAAAATCTTAAAATAAAAAAAATTTTTTTCAAATTTTTTGGTTTAAAAAAAACAAAAAACCTGTTGTTGAAGTGGCTACTCGGATTTTTAAATAATCGCTTTCAGAAATTTCTAAAGGAATTGGAGAATTGCCATATTTATTTCCAATCAGGGCCTTGTTAAAACATTTAGTTCACAACATTCATTTATATTTAATAAGCTTACAATGAAAAAGCATCCATCAGATGTTTGAAAGCAATCATCAATTTCTTTTTTAAGACATTCAAACAAATATGGATCGATAAATGGATCAAAATCATAGTTCAGATTTACATCGATAAAGGAAAAGTCGTAGCCAAATTGAAGAAAATATTGCTGCAGTTCTGGTAGACTCTCTTCCAAAAGACATTGGCTCTCGATTTCAAACTCTATTTAGAAAAATTTAAAAATTTTTATTCTAATTTTTTTGTTTAATTTAATTAGTTAGCATAATTCAATAATCAATTTTTTAATTAATTATTTTTCTTATTTATAATGATGATGTTTTAATTTAAAAAAAATATATTTTTCAATCAAAAATCAAAGACGTTTTACCTGGAATTTCTCTTATTTATTATGATAATTAAAAAAATTTTTTTTTGGCGTCACTAATTGCATTGTTTTATTAATTTTTTTATTATATTTTGATTAATTAGAGTTTAATTTGATAAGAAAATTATAATTATAATTAAAAACTGCAATGATATTCTATTTATTTCAATCTAATTTGAAAATGATTGCTTTTTTTTATTCATTAAAAACATATATTTACTAAACAAGTAAATGTGGGCAAAAATTCTATTTTAATCTAAAATAAAATTAAAATTAATAACTTGAATTTCAAAAAATTTAATATCTTTATAATTAAAAACATGTATAATAATTAATTTGATTTTTTTTACTATATTCTATTATTAAACTTGTAATTGAATCACGTAAAAAAAAATACGAACCTTTATAAATTTAATCTTAAATATTTAGCTAGCAAACATTAATTACTGCATTTTTAAGTAATTTCAATTATTTAATGTATTAAAAAATAGATAAATTTGAAAAAAAAATTTACCATTTTTGTTTGACGCGACAAAAATTTTGATAGATTTAGACTTTGATCTGTATTGATTTGTAATTGAAGTTAAAATTGTCTCACTTTGATTTGAATTTGAAGAAGAACCTGTTTGTTTTTCTAAATTAGATGACACAAATTTTCCATTGTTAAAAAAAATGCTCTGCAACAATTGTGCTAGGTGGCTATTGCTGTTTTTTTTCGTGCTCGGCATCATAAACACTTCAACTGCTAATAATTTGTTGTCTGCCTATTTATCTAAAGTATAAATTTTGATATTTAATTGCTTTCAATTTATTTGTCAAAATTATAAGGGATATGAATTTCAAAAGGGAAATTTTATTTGATGTCTCTTTTTTTTTTTAAAAATCTTGCGTCATTATAATAAATAACAGTCTATCTTTATTTGAAATAGTCAAATTTCCATTTGTATTCATTTCCGTAAAATATAGCTAAAGGTTTTAGCCAAGAAAAATTTAAAAAGAAGACTTGAAGCATATGAATTTTTTGTATGCGAACTCATACAGATTAATCTCGAGCTTAAATTTGCTTGGAAAATTCCATTTCCCGATCATCGTTCAAAATAAAACAATCGAAATTTAATGTTTCGATCTCAAATTTCCATTATATTTACGACAAAAATTCATTAATCGAATCAATTGTTTTCATAATTATATTCCACATAAGATAAACAATACAATGGAAATTTTATGCTAGAAATAAAATTTTGATTCAATTCTTTTTTAAATTTTAAGCAACAATTCGTTCTAAGTTTATTGATTTTTTCCTGTGTCTTTAAGTAGCAAGATTAGTCTAAAGCACTTTGGATCGATAGCTAGATATTTTCTAATCTTACTTTTCCATTACGTAATTTTGCTAATTTGATCTGTTATTTAAATTTTTAAATCAAAAAAGGTCTTTGTTCCGATCTTTGCTTCATTAAGAGCTCTATTGATTAAAGTAAACATTGAATGCTATTCAACTGTTCAATTCGGAAGCAGCCATTTGGAATCATTAGGAAAAAAGCTTTATCATGTTAATTTTGAAAGCTTAATTTAGTGAAATCAGCTTTTAAAAAAAACAGTATTCACGATAGATATCTGATTTCCGCTTTCTAAGTATGACAGGAAAAAAAATCAAAAAACGCTTTATTTTGTTGTTATTTTAAATAGTAGAATTAGAACCTGGTTTTTATCCTCTTTCTCCTTCACTCTCTTATTTCAATTCAGCTTCTCGTAAAATCATGATATAAATTTATTAAAGGTAAATTTTAAAATAATTTATTAGATGTTGACAAGAAAAACATAAACATAGCACCTAAAATATTATTGAGGATTATAGCTGCAAAAATTTATAATTACTAATAAAATATAGATTTGATAATTTTCACTAATTTAAAATGAAATATAAATATGATTCAATTATCCTTCAGGCATTTGTTTTATCAGCTATTTTATGTTTGCTCATTTCGAGTGACCCCGCTTTTATATTTTTTTAGCTATTCGAGATCAAATAAATGAATTGAATAAATTA
The DNA here is from genome assembly GCA_016987375.1 of Brachionus koreanus. Classification (NCBI taxonomy): domain Eukaryota; kingdom Metazoa; phylum Rotifera; class Eurotatoria; order Ploima; family Brachionidae; genus Brachionus; species Brachionus koreanus. The sequence goes on along the minus strand of PJRA01000444.1, from coordinate 1,059,910 downwards.
TCAGGAAATATATATTTGAGAAGAAAAAGTGCTAAAATTTATTAAAAAAATGGATAGCAAAATTTAGAATTAGAAAAAAAAAACTAAATATATCACAAATCGATTTAAATTTCAATATTAATCAATAAAGAATATTAGCTTTTTACACCCAGTCGTATTTACCACCCTTTTTTTTTTTTAAGTGACGTACTCTATTTAATCTAAAAACAAAACATAAATTTCGCTTAGCTTTAAAAAAGAACTCCTAAAATTAAAAAAAAAACATTGTCCTATTATACTTGATGCTAACAGAATCTAAAATAATCTAAGAAAATCTTCAGCTTTATTCTCAAAAATTATAAATTCATAATTTAGATAATTAAAAAATAGCTTATTTCAATATGAATTATCTTAGACTTTAATTTATTGAACAAATTGGTTTAAATTTTTAGTTAACACTCAAAGAACAGATGGATATTTTGAACCCTTTTTGTTACTTCCTTTTTTTGTATTTTATTCAATAAATTTAATCAATTTTTATGTTTCTTTTTTCAATCATATCTTAAATAAAAAATATTATAAAATTATTTAATTTTTATTAAATAATTAAATAATTTTATTTTCATTGAAAAAATGAGTCAAATAAAATGGGTCGAAGAATCCGTCCGGTCTTTGAGTGTTAATCTTAATTAGCTAATATTTCTTGTAATAAAGGCCTTTGTTTTTTTAGATCAACTTAATTGATAATTCATTTCTTTTATGTAATAAGAAGGATTGAATTTAAAATTAAAATTGATTTTATTTTCCAAAAAAAAAAAAAATTCTTTTTACTCAATCATAATTTATTGAAAGCCCGACTCCCTTGTGTAATCTATCTTATCAGATCTTCTATTTCTCTAGCCCTTCTAGCCTATACTCAAACAGCATTTATTTTTATTTTAAATATATGACTTAAACAACAAAAAATTGATAGAATAGGAGGACGAATTTTTTTAAATTCTTCTTTTGGATAAATTAATTTCTTTATGAGATCAATTTTTATAGCTTTAATAGAAAAAAACTGTTAACTTTTAATTCAACTATGAATTTTTTTTACACTGTTTTTCAAACTAATTTATTCTCATTAATTAAAAATGTCTTTAAGTTAAAGCTTTCAGAATTTTATATTTCATTTATATTTGCACGCGATTAGATCCTTTTAAATGATTTGGAATCATGAATTTCCAATTTATGTCAATCTTGCATGCAGATTCTTCAACTCGGTTAGTTGAAAACTTTTTTATTTAAAACTAGATGCTAAAAAAAATTTATTTTTTAAAAGAATAATTGAAAAAAATTCAAATATTAGTTGTTTTTTTGATAAATTCTTCAGACAAACAAGGCAAAAATGATATTAACTCTCTAATTCCATCTTGAACTGTTATGTCGGGTTGAAATCCTAATTTCTGAATTTTTTCATAGCTTACTTGATAATCTCTCTTGTCAGCATCAGTTCCATTGTCAGTCAAAGTTATAACGCAATTAGGTAATGCTTGTTTAATAAAATTACATACATCCAACTTAGTGAAATTTAGTGAATCTGCTCCAATATTAAAAACTTGTCCCTGCATTCTATCATAATTTTCAATTGAAAAAACAAAAGCTTTAGCCACGTCTTTTACGTGAAGAAAAGTTCTTTTAAAATTTGATTCATATATTTCGAAGCTTTTTTCACATAAAGCCTTGTATGTCAAATGATTTATCAAAAGATCTAATCTTAGTCTTTGAGATATTCCAAAAATAGTGGCTAATCTAAGACTAATGCCATTTACTTCTTTAACAAATTTTTCTCCTTCAACTTTGGTCTGACCATATAAACTCAATGGACTTAAAGGAGTTTCTTCAGTACAAAATCCATCTGGAACAGCTCCATAACATGAGCCTGTGCTGGAAAAAATCAACTTTTGATTTTTTTTCATATTTTTGACTAACAATTTTGTTCCTTCAATGTTAGTTGACATAGCTAGTTCTGGATCTTTGCTGCATGCTGGATAGCCAACAAAAGCGGCCAAATGAATTATAAAATCAGCATCTTTCATTGCCTCAATTAATTTGCTTTCATCACGAATATCTCCTTTAATAAGTGTTAAATTTTTTGATAAAGAGCATGAAATGAGCGATTCGGATCCATAATTAAAAAGATCGTAAACAATGACATTATAATTTTTTTCAATCAGCATTGGAACCAGTGCGGAACCAATATAGCCAGCACCTCCTTTAGAAAGAATTTTTACAAAATTTTTATCTAAACATTAAAACAATATAACAAACCTGTTACAAGTATCTTCATATTTTCAAAATATTCTTTCACTAAGAATCAAAAATTTATTTTTTAAAATAAAATTATTTGTTTTTTCACTAAAATAAATTATTATTTTTTAAATAATAAAAATTTATTACAAAGCAAAATTTTCTAATTTTAAATTTTATTTTTATTTTCCCCAAGTCATCAAAATTGAAATTAAAATAGGCAATTATCTAAAATTAAGAAATTGCTGGTGCAGGATGAGTTCGGAAAATTAGACAATAAATTTAACCATGTTAAAAATTTTTCAAGCGGCTAAAAATTAAATTATTAGGTAAGAAATATTTTAAATATGTCATCTGTCAAAATTTGTCATTATTTTACAATTTTTAATTGAGTTATGACTAAAATTAAAAACATATATTAAAAAAATATTAGTTTTCCATGACAAAAATATAGATATATTTAAATTGTCTAAATTAAGCATAAAACAAGGACCGAAAATAAATTAGTTAATATTTGAAATCTAGCTTATCGAATTTAATAGAGTTTAAATTCTAAATGTATTATTTATATTTATCGAATAGAAGTTAGATTTAAAAGAAAATAATTTTCAAATACAATTTCGATTTCAATTTTTTTTATTCAATAAAATAAATTTATTTTATCAACATGTAGTTAATTTAAAAAAAATGGAAATATTGAAATGGTTTTTACGATCTATAACTTTGAATTCAAGTGACAAATGAATATATTTCAAATGATTCTTTTGTTCAATAGATATTATATTTATCTTAATTCAATCTAACGAAAAAAAAATTGAATTCTAATTTTTTTTAATTTTTCATTTTCTTAAAATATTTAAACTAATTTTAATTGAAATAAACTTAGCAATTTTGGATTTCTTATTTTACTCTTGCATAAATAATTTCAAGTTTCATAAACGTGAATTTTAAATATTTTAAGAAATTTTGAAATGAGTGACGTTGAAAAAAAAGTAATTTTAGTTACTGGTGGAACTGGGCTAGTAGGTTCAGCGATCAAAAGAGTTGTAGCTGAAGAAAAGAGAGAGAATGAATTGTTTATTTTTCTTTCATCAAAAGACGTTGATTTAAAGTAGGATCTAAAATTAAATTTGAATAATTTTTCAAATCACTTTTTAATCAAGTGATAAAGAAAAAACTCTTGAATTTTTCAAAAAGAACAAACCAACTCATGTAATCCATTTAGCTGCCCTTGTTGGAGGCTTATTTAAGAATCTGAGACAAAATCTAGATTTTTTTGTAATTTTTAATTTATTCAAAAAAATTTTAATTATTTTTTTATTTATCTATTTAATAGAGAGTAAACAGCCAAATAAATGACAATGTTTTAGCAGCTGCATACGAAACTGGTGTAAAAAAAGTTGTTTCATGGTAATTTTTATAATTTTAAAATTAATTTTTTCTATTCATTTTTTTAATCTCAAGTTTATCGACTTGTATTTTTCCAGATAAAACAACTTATCCAATTGATGAAACAATGGTAAGCATTTAATCAATTCAATTTTCGTTTAAGAAATGACTAAAGTTTTGACTTGTCTTTAAGATTCACAATGGACCACCTCACAACTCAAATTTCGGTTATTCTTATGCTAAAAGAATGATAGATGTTCTTAATAGGTGAGTTGAGAACAGATTAATAGTTATTCTTTTTATTATCTTGTTTAATAAAGCTAGTATATTATGCTTTTAAGAGTTTAAAAGAAAATTAGAAAATATTTTTTTTAAAAATTTATTTGAAAAGAGGATATTTTGACCAGCATGGCATGAAAAATACAGCTGTTATACCCACTAATGTTTATGGACCGAATGACAACTTTAATATTGAAGATGGTCACGTGTTGCCGGGATTAATTCACAAAGTCTTTTTGGCAAAACGTATTTTTTTTTAAAATACTTTCAGCTTTTTTCTAATCTATTAAATAAATTAGAAAATAACACTCCATTGACAATATGGGGATCCGGAAAACCTCTTAGACAATTTATTTATTCGTATGATTTGGCAAAATTGTTTCTATGGGTCCTAAGAGACTACGATGAAGTTGAACCAATTATTCTTTCCGGTATTTGACTTTATAAAAAGTAACATGTTGCTTATATTTTTATTAGTTGATGAAAAGGATGAAATGAGCATTAAAGAGGCAGCTGAAGCTGTGATTGAAGCAATGGATTTTAAAGGACAAGTTATAGTATGCTTTAATTTTTATTTTTAAATTTTTCTGAAAAATTTCTATTCAAGTATGATACAACTAAATCAGATGGTCAGTTTAAAAAAACAGCAAGTAATGCTAAGCTAAGAAAATATTTGCCAGATTTTCAATTCACTCCATTTAAACAAGGTATGAAAAAATACTTTTTTATTTGATTAATTAATAATTTTTTTTTAATAGCTGTTAAAGAGAGTTGCGATTGGTTTGTGCAAAATTATGATATTGCTCGCAAATAATAAAGCACTTTTAAAAACTTGATAAATTTTATTTTTTAATATTGATCACAATAAAATTTTAGAATTAATGAAAAGTCTGCATTTATTTATTTATTAAATATTATTTTTTTAAATAATGCAAAAAAAAAAACATTATAAATTCAACATGTTTAAATAATCCAAAATAAATTGAGAATTTTTTATTTTTTTCTTAAGACTTGAAATAATTGTGCAATTAATTCATTTGATTTAAAACGGTTCTTAAGAAATTTTTTTAATTTAGCTTAAATAAATGTAAAATTAAAATTAATCGATCTTTTTAGAATGTGTATGTAACATGTATTGACTCGTTTAAAATCCTAATACTTAACCTAAAAATTTAAGAATGTTTCTTATTTTAATTTTGGCTTTTTAAGTTAAATGTTTCAAGAAATAATTAGCAATAAAAGCATTTTTTACTTGAACAAGTAAAACTATTTATTGACAAAATGGCAAAATAATCAAAATAAGGTATTTAAATATTTATTATTTGAAAAAAAAGCCACTTTTCTGAAGAAACAAACAAAGAAAAAAAGTATATGTTTCTTAATAAACATTTAAAACAAACTTAAATAAAATTAATTTTTGTTAAAATTTTACGCTTAGAGTTTGAAATGGAAAAAGACGAAAAAACTGATTTGATGTATGATGACAAGCATTCATATGTGGCCAAAGATAATATCTGGAAGGATCATGTGCGAAAAATTGACGAGTCAGCCAAAATATGGCCACAAAAATGGGGTTTTATGGCAAAAGATGAAGTATATTTCAAATTTAAGCGTGATTTTTTTGTAATAGTTTAATTATTAAGAGAAAAAAAACTGCAATATCTACTGAAGCTGAGCTTATAAAGCGTATACAAAATTTTAAACCAATTCCAAGAACGGCATCTGCATGGATCGGTTGGAAGTCGACTGATGAAAGATTTAAACTTGAAAAATATGGGTCACATGCAAAATCAAGGGGCAGTATTTTTAAATCATTAAATTGGCCAAGTGAGGCGATCATATGAATAAAAATTTTTTTTAGTTAATAAGAATACATTTCTGTGAAGAAATTATTTTATTTTATCCAAAAACATAAATCAAATAAAGAGACAAATTTACAATCAAAGATTAATTTTTTTTACTTCAAGCTCTAAGTCTTTATCATTGATCTGTGTTTGAACAATTCGATTGTTGGTCCAAATTTTCCAATTAACCAAATATTCTGGATTAGTAGGTTTTATTTCAACCAATTTTTTTTTCTCAACTATAAAGCTGACAACTACTCCGAGAAAATATGTAATTAAACATGCAAATAGCGAGTAGTAAAGATAAGACATTCTGTAAAAAACTGGTCCTCTTAATAAAAAAATATTAAATTTTTTTTCTAAACTTAATTTTTTTACAAATCTTCCTCCAGAGCTGGGACTGTAGTCAAAGGTGGTTGAGTTACAGGAAATGCGGTAAAATTACACCCAGCTGTGGACACAGGCTTGAGTCCAGTTGGTTTACTGTATAGAACACCTTCTATACCTAGCCAAATGTTTGCAATCGTACTTACAATAAGTCCTGTTAGTGCTCCCTTTTATTTTTTTTAAAGAAATTAACTAAAATAAATAGGAAAAAAAATTTTTTTAACTTACCACCCAATTCGCTTTTTTAAAGAACATTCCCAGAGTAATAACTCCGAGGAGTGGGCCGCCAAGAAGACCAAAAATGCTTAAGGCCAACTGAAGGACAGTATTCCCAAAAAATTGGCAAAGATAAGCAAGACCAATGGCTCCTAGTCCAAAGAGCAAAGCTGGAAAAAGAAAATTTTTAATTTTCATCAATTTTTTATTCATTATTACCAAGGCCTTTTGTAATATAAGCCGCTTTTTTTTCATTTAAAGCATGGCCTTTTGTTATTAAATAAATAGGCTTTACAAAATCTGTAATGCAAACTGCAGCCAAAGAGTTCATTCCCCCGGAAATTGTACTAAAATTTTCAAAGTTTATACTTATCAATTTTTGAAACAAAAAGAAAATTTAAAAATACCTAAGAGCTGCACTGTAAATAGTGGCCACAAAAAGACCCGGTAGGCCGTGCAATTTTCCCAAAATATCCATTACAAGATATGGCAAAAGCTAGATGAAAACACTTTAAAATTTTGACAAAACACTTTAATATTTTTTATTACCTGTTCTCCTCTTTTAATAATACCACTTCCTAAAATATCACATTCATAATATTTAGCATAGGCTACAAGACCGCAAAAGCAAGTTAATGTTAAAAGAAATACTCCACCAATTAAATTGATCATTAGGGCTCTAAAAAATTGGTTAAAAAATATTCAAAAAAGAAAATTTGTACTTGGAGGCATTTTGCCAGTTTTTAACAGTCAAATAGCGCTGAATTGTGCCTTGATTAGAACCATAGACAGTTAAATTGGTTAAGAAGCCTCCGAAAAACAGAGTCCAAAATGTATGCCGCACAAATGGATTGGGATTGAAACTATTTTTTAAATTTAGAGCTTTTACTCTCTGAGAATATATTCAATAGATACTCAAAAAATTCTATACGACCAGATCGATCAGCTCTTCTTATCAGTTCTGTAAAACCTCCCGGTATATCTAAAGTTCCTTTAATGGCAACTGCAATCAGACCTTAAAATGCTGGCCTTGTATATTTATTATTTTATTATTCTAGAATTTACCCGCAAACATAATTAAAACTTGAAATGTGTCTATCCATACAGTTGCCTTAAAAAAAACTTAATTATAAAATTAGATTCTTTAGCTTGTTTGATTACCTTCATTCCTCCAATAACAGTATACAAAATACAAATAGCTCCAGTTCCAACTTTGAAAAAAATTAAATTTTTTATTTAGTCTAATTGAAAAAAAATTTACCAATAGAAATTACTAGAGATATATCTGTCACTTAAAAAAAAAATAGCATAAATATTAATTTTTGCTCAAATTATTATTTAGAAAAATAAAACAAATATCAGTAATCTGATTTAACAGCAATATATTTAATTCTAAAAAATTTAACCTTGTTCTATTGCTAGAGCTGGTGTATATAAAGCCACAGACATATAAAGAAACTATGAAATTTAGAAGCTTTTAAAAATTGAATAATTGCCAAAAATTTACAATTTTACCATTTGAAAAGAGAAAATAATTGAAGCTGTAGTACGGACATATTTATGAAATCTTAATTCTAAATACTTAAAAAAACGCAATTATTTAAAATAAAGCTTTCATTATCTTTGCATCTACTTGGTATGCACTGGTGATTTTAAGTCCATGAAACAAAGGAATGAAGACCAAAGCAGCAAAACCTTGGGTAAATGGATATGACAAAGTAATCATCCAATACATGGTTCCATATCTATACATTTCGGCTGAAAATCCTAATATAGCTATGGCAGATGTAAAACTTGCTAAAATGGATATTCCAACAGGAAAAACTTTGAGATCACCGCCGCCCAGCAAAAAATCTTTGGTGGATTGTTTTTTCCGATTGAGCCATCCAAAAGCCAAGCCAATTGCTGCGCTAAATATCAGCATTGCTACAAAAACTATGTAGTCTGCATAATGAAATTTGTTTAATCCGGGAATCATTTATATTTTAGTTATAATTGAATATTTAGAATTGTTTTTGGAATTTAAATCTGATACTTTCTATCTAAAAATTTTTATCAACTCTTTTTTTTTATGACTGCAATTATTATCCAATTTTAAATTAGTCCTATCAACATCATAGATAAAAGTTATCGTCAATTCTAATTTTAATTTCAGTTTGTTTACCAAATTTGGAATCACGTTTAATTGGAAAAATTTTTCAGATAACGATTCATAATTTTGGTTTGTTTATAATTTTGAAACTTTTTTTGTTCTAGTCTTCTTATCCAAAAACCATATTTTTATTCTGAAGCTCAAATTAGTAAGATTTATGATTTCAAAAACTATTGAAAAATTTTAATTTAAAAAACAATTTTTTGTTTAAAATGTTTCAGTAATTTAAAAATGTTAGCTTGATTCAAAAATATTTTATGTTTTTTTTAATATTTTAATTATTAAGCTTAGATATCAGGTTTAAAATAATCAAATAGTAAATTATAACAAAAACATAGACAAAAATTACTCAAATTTTATTTGAAAAAATTATCTCATTCTAACTTTTTAGTTGTTAAAAGTCCTTATGACAATTAATCAAGTTTAAAATGGTAGATAAAAAAATTTTTTAACAAAAATTTAAATTAGTAATAATTTAAAAGAAAAAGTTTATTCACATTCTGATAGTAGTACTTTTGATAGAAGTGGATGATGTTCCATTCCCAATTAAAGAATCAATATTGCGTATTTCAAGTCCTTAATTACAATTTTGTCAATTTTGTTTTTTCCTTTTGGTTTGAATTGTTCAATCGAAGAGTTTTTAACTTTGGTAAAATAAGTGAATTTGATTGTAGTTCAGGGTTATCGGTTTTGGAAGGCCCCATCCAAAAAACTGATTTGCTTTCAAATTTTTCCCCGTTTTTAGATCTTTCAATTGAATTTCTGGTACTGCGGTTCGAAATTTTTCCTTCAAGACTTTGAGTTAATTTTTTGCTTGGTTCATTTTTAACAAATTTATTTAGAATTGACAATTTATCTATGTCACTTTTCACTTCAGAATTTGCTATTCCAATTTTTCGGCTAAAATTTTTGACTGCCTGAGATCGCTTCGTTTCCAAATCAGGTACACTATCATTAAGCATTTTGGGAAAAAAATATTTATCATATGCGGGACTTTCATAAAGGGTATTTTTCAACTTTTTTTTCATATCATCTGGAAGTGTATAGCTATCTTCTTTTATTGAACAAATCATAGAACCATCTACCCCTTGATAGTTTAGATTAGAAACTTTAAATAAACTGGTGGAATCGTACCTGTAAGAAATTTTAGATTTCTAGGATTTGCAGCATGCCGGACAAAAAACATGTTGTGACTTCGAGTTCCGAAACGATTAGTCAACGCAGAATCGTTCACAGAACTGACAATGTGGTATTTTTTAACAGGTTGAAAGTGAAAATCCCGGCTAAAATAGCTCATTTTTATATTAAAATTTTTATATTTTTATTTATATATTTAAGTTTTTGATTTGGCTTATAAACAAAATCGAAACACTAGTTAAATTAATAGAAATTTTTTTGAGTAGTTGGCAAGAGAGACTTTGTTTAATTTTCAATTAAAGTTGAAAGCGATTTCGAGAAATTAATTTGTTAGCCTTGAGAAATATTTTATATTTTAATTTAATTAAATTTCAATTTTAAAGTAGAAAATGATCAATATCAAGTAACAGTTGAAAATATTATATAAAAAATTCTTTTTTGCTTTATCCTATTCAAATATAGAAAATTTTTATTCATTAGATTAATAACCTTCTAGATTTGTGAGGCAAATATTGAAAATAGAATATAGGCGTTTTATTTTGTTAAGATATGCAACAAATTTTGAAATTTAAACCAGAAATAAAAATCAACATTAATTGGAATGAAAATAACAAAATTTTGCGATGATTTTTTTTTTCCTATAATTATATGAAAATTTAACAGTTTATGCGAAATTTTATCTTGTTCTCAAAAATAATGAGCTCTTTTTAAAAACATTTATTTGTCATGTTCTAGACTAATCAATATCCTGGTTAACTAATTTGCCTCTTCTTATCATCTTTTCTATGCAAATCACTATATTAGTTTGATGAATTTTGAAAAAAAATGAAATTGAAAAGTTGAATTAAAAAATTTAATTCTAATAAACTATCTTTCTCATTTTATTCTGAGAAGTTTTCAAAACTCGTAACTTAGATACTTTTGATTTGATTAAAGAATATGGAATCAGTTACGAAACTTTTTTTTGCCTCAATTTAAAAATAAGAAACTTAATTATGATAGAATTATAATTAGCATTTCTAAATATTAAAATTTTTCTTATAAAGCAGTGGAGTTATTGTTTACAGGATAAATGATTTTTTAATTTAATAGAAACAAAAATGAGTTATATAAAAAATTTACTATTTATTCAAACAAATAAAATAAGCTTTTAAACAAAACTAAATAAACCTAATAAATTTTCAGATCTATGCTTTTGTCGATCAAAATCCATTTAATTTGGACAATTGAGACTTTAAGATCTCTTTTAATTTGGCATAAGCTTGTTCAAGATCATCATTAACGATAATGTAATCAAACGCATTTGGTTCAGATTTTTCAAATTCCAGTTCAATTTTAGCTGTATCTAGTCGTTTTTGCAACGATTCAGGAGTTTCAGTTCCCCTTTCTTTCAATCGTTTTTCCAATGCTTCTAAACTTGGTGGTTTAACAAAGCAATAAATTGGATTCAGATTGCTTTTCTTTAGACTCTTTACTCCTTGTATGTCAACATCCAATGCACAAATTCTTCCACTTTCAAGGACAGTTTGAACTGCTTTTTTGGAAGTTCCGTAATAATTTCCGGAAAATTGAGCATGTTCCAGAAATTCATTGTTCTCAATAGCTTCGAGCATCTCTTCACGAGTAACAAAATGATATTCTCTTCCATTTTCCTCGCCCTGTCTAGGCTTTCGTGTCGTGTGTGAAACACTAAAAGCGAAAGCTTGTGGAAATTCATTCATTAACCGCTTCAATAAAGTCGATTTGCCACTTCCCGATGGACCGCAAAACACAACTGGTCTTAAGCTGTTGTCATTTTTTAATTGCGATGCCATTGTTCTAGCAGCTGTTTGAATTAATTTTAACATAAAAAAAAAACTTTTAGTTTTTATTTAAAAAAAAAAGAGAAAACAGGTGAGAAAAATCTCTAGTAAATTGAGAAAATACCAGAGTTTTTATGCATAAGTAAAGTGTACACGTTTGTGTTTTTTCATTAAAAAAATGCAAGTTTTCCTTAAGCATGATTCATAAATGATGACTTTTTTTTTGGAATTTGATGAAAGATTTGATACAAAAATAATGATCTTAGACTAAAAAACATTTTTATATTTTAGAAAAATTTTGTTCATGTTGATCATAAATTAGTACTAGCTTTAAACAACGAGGAAATGAATTTAAAAATTATTATTAGTGAATAATCTCTAAAAAGTGTCAGTAATTACGACATCAGAAACCGTGATTAAATCAATAAATTTGATCTTAAGCATGATATTTTGTAGAAAAATATTCCTAGTATGTGAAAATCAATAAAAGAAAATGCATCATGTCATTATTTTAGATCTAGAGTCAATTTTTAATCCAATTTTTTTTTTAAAATAGCTAAATCATTTTTGTCTATTTAATCAAATTGAAAATATTTTTACCTAGCTAATTTAAATTATAAATTATAAACGAATTTTAAAATGAATTTCTTTTGTAAAATTTAGAAATGAATTCAAA
>PJRA01000444.1:1021729-1038414 GCA_016987375.1 Brachionus koreanus | reverse complement strand
ATGATATGATATGAGCAAAATTGTAATTTTTGAAATACACGTTGAATTTTCTTTTTAAAATATTAGTAAAACAAAAACTTTATTTAAAAGAGCTAAAAGATGATTATATTTTGACTTATAATTGTTTTTTTTCCAAGCTATTATCTTATTAAATACACCCATGGATCCAAATGGGTAGGGTTGAACTTTTAATTGGCATTAACCAACCTATTAGTTTATGAAATAGACCGAAATGTGCATTTTTCAGGTAAAAAAGAGAAAATTTTAAATCAAGGTTTTCGGCATTCGAATTTAATTCTATCTCCCTGGAGATTAATAAATTGTTTTTAAAAAGAAATTCCTACAGTTCAAATAAACGAATTTGAAAATTGTTAAGTTAGTTTTATTCAAAAAGAAATTATTTAAATTTAACTTGTGTGCATGTTTGGTATGCACCCAATTAATAAAAAACTAACGAATGAGCACGAAAATCGATAAAATATTTTCTTTTGTTAAACGTGTTTTATTTTTTAGTTATTATAATTTTTTGGATTCGTACCAACAAAATTTTTCAAACATAAAACAAAACATAAATCAGATCAACAAACTCTGAAAGACTGGTCCACATAGTCTCCTTGAGCACACAATCAACTCCTTATTTAATTTAAAAAAAAAAAAGCTAGATTCATTTTGATTTTAGGTAAATTTAGCTTAAGCAACGAGAGCCATTGCATATTCAAAAGCACATGTACACCTTAATTGAATTTAAAAAAAATTAATTAAAAAACTAGCTGGTTTATTCTTTGGATTAATTATATAATGCCAGCCGATGCCAACATCTTATGCGAGTACTACATAGCGTCGAATTTAAACCCAAAAAAAAGCAGACAAAATCCAAGTCCCAATTTAACAAAATTAAAATCAGTCAACGATACATCACTGCCGAATAGTGCCACTGGTTCGTTTATTTTCAACGAATCGGTCAATACCATCGACTTTGTTAAATATGACAAAAACCCGATGGATTATTTGAAACACAAGTACCAATTGTTGACCAATTTAAACCAAACACAGCAATCACAATCGCCTGCAAGTCTCAATTCGTCAAGCAATCAAACTGACAAATGGCTTGAGGTTGAGTGGTGCAAAATTCGAAAAAACGGGATAGGCTTGCTTAATTTAGGTAATAACTGTTATTTAAACGCTACTCTTCAATGTCTTGCATATACTCCTCCACTAAGTCAATGGCTGGTCACTCGTCCCCACTCGTCGACATGCAAATTTCGTCAACTAAAAGGTTTTTGTTCTCTATGTGAAGTTGAACGCATTATTTACGACATATTTAATTCAAATGGATTTGCCAAGCCAAATTCATTATGTTATAATATCAAAAGTAATTCTTCTTCTTTATTTTGGACAATAAGTAAATATTATTTTTAAAAAGAAATTTCAGCCGTTTTCGGTGTTGGTACACAAGAGGATGCGTCTGAATTTTTTACAACTTTGTTGGAAAGCATGGCAAAATCAATCAGATTTACTCTTAACATTCAAAATAAATTGAATACTGCTAATAGCAAAAAAGTAAATACTATCCTTGATGATATATTTTCGTTTCAATTTCGAAGCAGAAGTAAGTTACTTTTAATGATATATTTTGGTGTTTGAAATCGGTTACGAATCAAATTTAATTTTATCAAAATTAGATCAGAAATATTTTACTATTTGTAATGTTTTAAATTTTAGGTTGTTGATTAAGAGAAACAGATTGTTAAAGATAATTTTTTTTTTCTAAAATATAAAAAAGAAAATGGCCAATCTTTACTAAATAGCGTTTTTACACTTTTTCTTTCAGATTCAGACACCCCCCAACATTTTTCACCAAACATTAGCGTTTCTTTCACTATACTATTGTACAACAGCTAAAGCTTTGTTTAATTGCAGCAACTGGTTGATTTCCATGCTGGTTTTGGTCTTGCAAAGGCACTTTTTGCTTTCGACAGTCTATTCCCAAATGTCTTTGTATGTACCTATAGTCGTGCTGATGATGTGTGTATGTCGATGTTTATCGGACTGTCAAGTTCAGTGTTTATACTTTAAAACTTTGGTTTTGATCCAGTAGGTTTAACATTGACATGATCTTGCGTTTTAACGTGAATATTAGCTTGTGTATTTGCTTAAACATCAGCAAAGTCCAGGTCTTCAAGTATTGTGGTAAGACTCGAATGAATACCTCTAGGATTAGCAGTTGATTAATTATATTTTAGCTAAGAAATAAAGTAATAGGCAAAAAAAAATCAAGCCACACATCCTGGAAACAATAGGAAACTAGAAAAATGTTTCTTTGTTATGTATTTTTTCTTTTACGGTTCTTTTTCCAAGAGCATCTTAAATAGTTTTTTTTGTAATTGCGATTTTGAAGAAATTGGTTATTTTGAACAGTAATTAGGTTATAGTAATCTTGTGACTCTTGATGAAGTACAATGTTAAACTTGTACTGTTGCTATTTTAGATATTGATGTCTTGTTAAGTTGGGATTAAAGTTGAAAATCTGGTTACCAATGCTTTTTTTACGTGTTTACATCTTCCTCTTTTTGCATTGAACACTATGCTTAGATCAATAGTTGGAATCTGACACAATTCAAAATTATAAGCTACTCTGATCACGTGTTTACATCAAATTAATTTTTTCCAATTTGGACACGAACATTCACTTAGTTTCATTGATTGTTTTAAATTTTTTAAAAAACAGAAACTCACTTTGTTCTTTTACAAAATCATGAAATACCCTTTGTACAATTATTTGATGGCTGATAAATACATATAATTTTTTAGTCAATTTTAGTAGTAGTAAGTTGAAGTGCAACTCGGAAAATGCTCGAGCAGAGCTCTAATGACCTAAAGCAGTCGCTTCTTTTTTCACAAGCCATGACACCAAGAGGTTATGGCAAATTCTAAGTGAGGTCTGACCATTGAAGTGTACAGAAGTTTAATGTTGTTAACATTGGGATATCTAAGAGGTTTCTTCAACATACCCAAAATCCTATTTGCTTTACAAATAAATCATTTATGTATATAATGAACAAAGCTTTTGCAAAATCGGTATATACCACTTCCACGGGGTAGCCATTTGATAAGGTTTTTGATTTATCTTGACTATTTGTTTATCTAATTTATTAAATTATCCATTCATGAACAGATATAGTTTTTAGTTTTTTCCAAAATTATTGCTTAAAAAATTCATTTAAGCTTAAATGAAGCTATTTCTTAAAATCTAAATTTCTGTCAAATAAAATTATACAAGTCTTTTTAATTATATTTTATTCGATCATAATTATCACTGACTAGCTGATTTTTGATCATCATTGTTGAGATAAATAAATGAAAAACTAGCCCTTACTTTTTTTCAAGTCTTGGAAAGTCTATGCAATTATGAACAGTTATTTTCACAATCATATGGACATAGATATTCCATTTGGATCGACTTTCATGTTCAATATGTTCAATATTAATTAAGAAATTTCTATTTAGATAAAATTTTTATCAAAATGCATTGACATATGTTTAAAACAATTTTATTATATAATTAAGAAATTTTAGTTAATATTTTTTGTTCCTAATTATGGTCTATTTTGTTAGTCAAAATTTATATAAAGAACAAGTGAAAAACTTTTTATTTATAAATTTTAATATATAATTTATCTAAAAGATTCGAAACGATTTCAAACATTAGAGTGAAATAAGCACTACTAATTTTAATTAAAATCTAGTAACTTGTTCGAATTGTGGTCGAACATCAGATACAATTGAAAATACAAATACTTGGCCAGTTGATGTAAAATATGTTCAAGACATACGCAAAGGTATGCTTCATTTCTTGCGAGAGGAAGTGCTCGATGGTGAAAATGCCTACAAATGTGAAAAGTGTACTAAAAAGACCCGGGCTACGAAAAAGTATTCTATTCGAAGTGTCCCCAATATTTTAGTAATCCAACTGAAACGTTTTGATTTTTCGAATGCTGGCAAATTGTCCCATTTTGTCACTTATCCAGACACACTTCATTTAAAAAATTTTTTTACTGAGACAGAATCAAAGGGTTTTGGTGACAAATGGCTTGAAAATCTTGACTACAAATTATACGGAGTGTTGGTACACCAAGGTTATACTTCTCACTCAGGGCATTATTATTCTTTTGTGCTGGGGCCAAATGATGCATGGTACAAGGCTGACGATCAGCGAGTCAGTCCTGTTGAAGCTCGAGACGCCCTTGCCCAACACGCTTATATTCTTTTCTACAGTAAAATAAACCATTCGAATTCAGTAACCGAATTAGATAAAAACATTCCAAATGCTGTTGAAAAGGACAAAGCGTGTGCTAAAAGCATAAACTCTCTGATGTATGGACCAGTAATTCCAGCAGACTTTAAAAAACCCGAAGCCAACAACACAATAGCGGAAAAAAAGAAAAAAAAAGAGTACGAAAACATGACCAGAAAGCATCTGAAAAAAATAATCGCTAATCTAAAGAAAAAATTGAAAAACGATTCAAAAAATGGAAAGATTAAGCGTAAAATGAAAAGAGTCAAAAAAGCACTTAAAGCCAAGAAACAAGAAAGTATAAAAAAAGACAGTAAAAAACGTAAATCAGACGATGATGGCACTGAATCGAGTCACTCAGTCAGTTCATTGTCGTCATTAAGCTCGACAAGTTCGACAAAAAGCTTTAAAAAATTAAAAACTGAGCAAAATGGCTTGGCTTTGCTCAAACAATACAAATCATCTTCATCATCAAATTCATCATTATCAGTATCACCATCGCCTTCGCCTGAGCCAAAAAAAGAACTGCAAAAACCGGTTCTGTATTCATACAATCCAAATAAAACAATACCAACATCAAATCAAGAGAAAAGCGAAAAAAATGATAAAGAAAAAACAAATTGTGTAATTAGTCAGTTGAATGGGTCATCTTTGTCAAAACTAAAGACTTGGAATGGAAAAAATTCAAATTCTTTGAATTCAGATTCAAAGTCAGAAAATTTAGATTATGATGAGTATAATGAAAATTTGGACAAGCCTAAAGAATCTAAATATAAATACAATTCAAAAAAGTATCAGTCTTTGTATAGTGGCTTTCATGTATATACCCATACGAATGGGGACTACAAAAAAAACTCGTGGAACCGTAATAATAAAGGATTTCAAAATTTTAACCGGTCCAAAACATTTAATGTTTTTCATAAAAGATAGATTTTTTTGTTAATTTGTTTGTGATTAATTTATGATTTTTTACTTAATCCAAAAAAGATTAGGCCAGATTCAAAAATGTCTATTTAAGTAATCAATAGCTCCCAGAATTTATTTTTTTAGTGTTTTTAAATTAATTTCTCATTTATTAGTTAACTTTTCTTGGCAAACTGTTCTTAATGTTCAACAAAAATAAATGAAATGAATTTTTAAAAAATTTAAGTTCCGATTAATTTTGGAATAAATAAATTTCTGGATTTGCTTATTTGTTTCAAATAAAGAGATAAAAAACTTGTATTTCTTTTTTCAAAAACATCAAATAAATTAAAAAAAACATAAAAAAATTTTAAAATTTGATAAAGCAAAATCCTTCAAAATCCTGCCTTTTCATTAAGCAGATTTTTTGGGAAATTTGAAAATTTAAAAACAAGATCTTTTCAAATGAAAGAAATATTAAAAATCAAAAATAAATTCTAAAAACTATTAAATTTGCACTTGAATATTAAGTTATTCAACAAATAACAAGATAAAAGATCTGTCTCATAAAGGCTAAATTGCTTAAGTGAATTTAAAAAAGTTTGGCAGCGGTGGGATTCGAACCCACGCCTGTTACGACTGGTGCCTTAAACCAGCGCCTTAGACCACTCGGCCACGCTACCTTTTTTTTATCTGGACAAAAATTCAGCTTACTATATTAATTTGCAGATCATAAACGGATAAAATAATTCAATTTTTTCTTCATTATTTTAGAAAACTTGTTTAAAACAAGATTCTTAAAATATTCTTCTTAGATCTAATCTAATAAACTAAAATTGGGTGTCTATTAAAAATTTTGAATAAGACATTTTTTTAATATGATAAAATTGTATTTTATTTTTTATTTTAAGTTTCTTGATTAAAAATCAATTTTTGTTTAGCAAATATAGCCACAAGACATTTTAAATTATTTCAATTATTTGAGTTAAATATTAAAATAAAATTATTCATAATATTAATATTCGGTGTCAATTTTTAAAATCTAAACCTTATTAGGTAATTAACTGTTTAAAATTAATTGAATCAAAAAAGATGTGTGAAGATCTTAAATTTAAATGAAGGATTTATCAAGGTAGCGTGGCCGAGTGGTCTAAGGCGCTGGTTTAAGGCACCAGTCGTAACAGGCGTGGGTTCGAATCCCACCGCTGCCAAACTTTTTTAATTCACTTTAGCTATTTAGTTTTTAAGAATCAGATCTTTTATATTTTAAGTAGCAAGCTTTTAGTTTATTAGATTAGATATATGATTATTTGAAAGGCAAAAGTTAGTGCCCGATTATTAGCGACATGTCATTAAATTCAAGCAAATATATTAGAATAATTTATTCTGAGAAAGATGTTCCAATTTTTTTATAAAATATTTTATAAACTTTTAAAAAAATTTAAAAAAAATCTGTAATAAAATAATTTTTATTAATTTTTGAATCTTCAAGCTTTGTTCTTGAAGCATTTGACAATTCAGATTATAAATAGGTATTCAAATCTAATAATAATAATTATAAAGTAAAGGAAAAATCAATTTGTAATAATAACAAACTTTGTTCATCGTAATGTTTTTTAACTTTACTTATATATCTCTATGAGTTTAAGTATTAAACATCGCTTCAATAGAAAATGAGTCTCAATTTGATAATTTTAAACTTTTCATTCATTTTTTTGCAAATAACAGATTAATTTTTGTTAGTTATATCTAGTGTAATATCTAGAAGTAGAGTACAATGACCAAAATTCATGGCTTTCCAATGAAATGTGAAAATTGGATTTGTGGAAATTGTTGGCCTAAAGGATTGAAGACAAATCAGTCATTTTATTGCAATATATGTATTTAAAGATTTTGTAACTAATTTTATAATTAAAATTTTTTTTGTCTTTTTTTTTTAAACGAACAATAGCCTAATGTAAATAAATTTTTATTTGATTTCTTTAATTTACCTATTTAGTAAAATTTGACGACATAAAAATATTTTTAGTGCCATGTCACTAATGTCGAGACAAATATTTTGTAAAAAAGTCAATTTTGGGCCATTTTCGAAAATAGTGACATGTCATTATATCGTTTTTTAAACCAGTGTTCGATATTTAACGACATGTCACTTTAGTTGGGTATTCGAAGTTTGTGACATGTCGTTAAAATCGAGATTATACGTTAAAACAACATCTATGTGAGTCAGTTGTACACAAAATATCCAAAAAAACGCTTTTGTCTAAGTTTATTATAAGAAATATTGCTGTCATTCTTTGATTTGAATTGTTATTTTCATCAAAATCAATTGATTCATAGACTTCCTCTCAAAATAAAATATATTCATTAAAATGAATATCTTTCAAATTATAGTTTGTTTTCTTTTAAGCATTCACTCTGAACTTTTGATAATCTATGAGCTATACTTTTACATTTATTACATATCAAAACCAAATCACCATTTTACTGACTTATTTAATTTATCGATTAGATCAAGATTCAAAACCACCTTGATTGGGAAAATTTAAGTTTATGATCAAATTTTGCCGTTGATTGTCTTTTTTTCTGTGCTCTAGAATCAGAAGCAGAGCAGAATTTTTAATTTAAATATAATTTAGACATCAAAAATTTTTGAAATAAAGATTTTACTCTATAAATTCAAAAAATAGATATGATTTATTTAAAAAAGTTTTAAATGTAAACACTTTTCAACTTTTAAAAGATAGCATTCAGATTGTTAGAGCATAATACTCTTTAGTTTGTTATTTACACAAAAAAGTTCATTTCAATTGTTCAAAAGTTCAATTGTCGAAGTGAAGAATAGTTACATTCAATCACTATTGAAACAAATGAGACTAATACTCAATCATATTCAGTGAAATTAATAATATACAAACTTTCTTTAATTGTTTAAAGAAAGAAGTGCTTTTGAAAGAAAATAAATATTCAGGACTGTAATCGTTTTAACGTGATCATTCATGAACGATCAGGAAGGTTCAGAAAAATATTGTGTGAAAAGACTGAAAGTATTTTATTTCGGATAAAAAATTATTTTATTATAAAATATTCAGATGTAAAAAAAAAAAAATTTTTATTTATCTAAATTAGAAAGAAAAAAGTAAAAAAAGCATAATTTAGATTGTTTTAAATTTAGAAGTAATATCAACTGACAATGGATATTTAGTTATTAAACAATTAAATAAGATAAAAATCTATTTCAAAAACTAAATTGCTAAAGTGAATTTAAAAAGTTTGGCAGCGGTGGGATTCGAACCCACGCCTGTTACGACTGGTGCCTTAAACCAGCGCCTTAGACCACTCGGCCACGCTACCATGTTGCATAGATCATTCGAGTTTTTCAATATTCAAAAAAAAACAGTGACATGCTCAGTCTATGAATTAAAATTATTTTTAAAGAACTTTAAAATTTTAAAATTAAAATTTGATTTTTAAAATTTTTTTAAGTAAACTTGGGAATTTTTGATTCATTCATATATTATTCTTATAAACTAAAATAATTTTTTTTTTTTAAATTTATTTTCTATTTGCAAAATAATAATATGAACAATCAAATTTCTCATATTTTTCAATGAATTAAAGACATATTTTTAATGAAAATTTCCATTAGGAATTAAAATTCTTATCCAGATTTAACAACATTTTATGATTAAAATAGAATAAAAAGATTGTAAGTTAATTCAATGTTAATAACTGCATATCTGCAATACGGGGCGCATGTTTAAAAACCCTTTCATTTAAAAATACTAGGCTGGTTTTCACTGGATAAAAATTGCAGTGTAGATAATCAACTTGATGCAGTAAACTCTGTAAACTGGAAAAGGAGTAGATCAAGTCTCAAATATCCACAATAACAGAAAAAGGATCAATTAATATTATTGATCAAGTTTATAAATTAAGATAAAAAAAAATGCTATTAAATAAATTGAATTATTAGAATAACAGTTTCTACTCAAACTTAATTCGACACAAAAGAATAAGGTAGCGTGGCCGAGTGGTCTAAGGCGCTGGTTTAAGGCACCAGTCGTAACAGGCGTGGGTTCGAATCCCACCGCTGCCAAACTTTTTTTTAACACTCAAAGAACCGGCGGTGTCAATTTGACACTTTTTCAAAAATTCAAATTTTATTTTTAATTAACTATCAATCATAATAATATGTTTTAATATTTATTTTAAAGCTTTGATAATGGTCTTTAAAATTATGTCTTTTTCATGTTACAGACTTTTACAGAACTAATGCAACAATTAAACAAATTTTCTGTCAAAAATAGCCAGTCCTTTGAGTGTTAAAATAAAATCAATTGTATTTAATGCATATAAACTAAAATGAAGGAGACTTGTAGTTTTTGAGCACTAAATTTGAATATTAAAAAAATCAAATAAAAAAAAATTTGGCAGCGGTGGGATTCGAACCCACGCCTGTTACGACTGGTGCCTTAAACCAGCGCCTTAGACCACTCGGCCACGCTACCTTACGAAAAATCATCTATCAAAATATTATTTTTATGTAAAAATTCAAGTATTGAATTTTATTCAAAGACAATTTGCTTTTAACTAACTAAAGACAAAGCTTAAACTTTTATCAAAATAATAATAGAAAATTTCAAATTTTATTGAAAATTTATGTTTTGCTTAAGATTATGCTGTAGCATAAAAAAAATTTTGATTATTTTTAAATTAAATCAGAAAGGATAAGCATTCTAAAATGAAAACTTCAATTTTACTGCTGATTATATTTGGTTATTTTTTAAGCCCAGTTATTCCATTTCCTATTACAAATGTATTTTAGATAATCTTTTTAATTTTAAACTATCAGATTCATTTTTTAAGCAACATCTAATTAAAAAAAGACAGTATGTTAAACCAACAATTGATGGAATATGGTTAGCAGAGGATAGCATGTATGATAGGTTATTTATGCTCAAAAACAAGAGTAAACCTTTTATTAATCGATTTTTAATTTTTTAAAAATTTTTCCTTTTTTTTCAAAGGAAAAGATAAAAGAACTCGAAAATTTCATGCTAGAAAAAGATATTGATTCAAGCCTAAGTAACCCAATGTTTGGAGACATTGAAAATATTTAAGTCGTTTTTTTTAAGTTTTTTTTATTGAAAGTTTTAATAAAATTTTATTAAATAAAAAAGTTTTTTTTAAATTAAAGAAAAAAAATTTGGCAGCGGTGGGATTCGAACCCACGCCTGTTACGACTGGTGCCTTAAACCAGCGCCTTAGACCACTCGGCCACGCTACCTTATTCATTTTTTTTTCATTAAGCTCAAATAAATGTTTTTCTAGTAAAAATTTGTAAACATGAAAACTAAAACTTTTATTTTTAGGAATAATTATTCGACATAGATTAAATAAAATTTATAAATTAAAAATTGAGTTTTAGTCTAATATAATGATTACTTAGCAGTAGATTTATGAAGAAAATGGTTTATTAAATGGTAAATAATTTTACAAATGTAAGTATCAAAAATGCATTTTTAAAAAAACGTGTTTACAAACAAAAGTAGAAAAGATTAAATACTTGAAATTTGATAAACGATAATTGTATATTGCTATGCTTGAGATAAAAAATAATTCTAATAATTTCCTAATTTGGTTTCAATTGCGAGTTTGAACAGCTATAGTTGATAATATTGCATAAAGTTCCTTTAACCCGGTCAAATAAGTTTATCAAAGAAATGGATAAGCTTGTGACTGAAATTTCAGGCTTTGGCGAGGTTTCTGTTTCAATAAATGATTGAGTTGTGGTCCTCATGCGCATCTGATTGATTAGATAAGATCTTTCATTTGCCAACCAACTTCCATCAATATTGGGTTTAATATATTGCCGTTTCACTCTTCGTTGTTTATTGCATGAAACCTTTAATGAGTTAATTGGTTAAAAAAATTTGGAAAAGTAAAAAGGATAGCTACATTTAAAATCATGAGAGCAACAATCCAAAAAATAAAGGCTGCCTGGAATTTTTGGACTAATCTCATTTTGAACAAAATGGCTTGTCAAATTATTAGAAAATAATTATAATTTTTGAACCAAATTCAAACACAATGATGTCTGTATAAATTTGAATTTTTGTTGCTTAAAATTTAAAATGAATGTTAAGTGAAAATAAAATAAAAAGAAAGTTTCTTAGAGAGAGTAAAATATTGGCTTTAATTTATTGAGCCTTAAATACACGTGTAAGCTAGTTTTACTAGCGAAAAAGGAAAAATGTAGTTCTTTCAGCTTAAAGCTTTGGTCTAGAGAAGCTAACTTTGATTTTTTAAACAAACAAGCGTTATTAATAATCTCTCTTTCAATTAATTCAATCATTTTCAAACAAAAAAGATGTTTGAAAGCTAGCTTTCTTTAGTTACTCATCTAAATGCTTCTATTTACAATAATGTTTTATTTGTAGTTCTAAATAGAGATTTGTAAAAATCACTCTTTAAGATTATTTAAATCCCTTTTATTTTTATTAATTAAATTCTTAATGAAACTTTTTCTTTAATTTATCGATTCTTAAATTATTTATAAGAACATTATTTGAGAATTTGCGACTTTAATGACTGGTTAGAATTAAATTTTTAATTTAAAAATAGCGTACATATTTTTCCTTGTATTTAAATAATTGTGTAAATATTTTTTCATTTTAATTTTAGACTAAAAAATTTTAAAAATGAAAATACATCTTTAAAATTTAATTTTATTATTGAATTAGTATAAAAATTTTATAGAACTTTTGACAAAAAATTTCATCTTTTATTAAATAAATAGTGAGAAATCTAAATTTCTTATTTGCTATATTAAATTGACTTGAACAATTCTGATTAAAGTGATAAAAACACAAATATCTAGAAATTACCGAATATTTTATTAAAAAAAAAAACTTACAAAATAACTGATAAAGACCGATAATCTAAATTAAAGCTGTTTTCCTAGTTTTTTTTTTATATTTGATTTTAACATTTAACATTGGTCGCTTAATTATCGTTTTTGAAGAGTTATGATAGTATTTTTTGAAATGGCATCATATGCAGTGTAAAAGGGTTCTATATTAGCAAAGCTAGATGGAGTATACCACAAAATAATGCATGTTTAAGTTCCAAAATTTTTACAAGTCATTAAAACAATTTAGCCCTAAGATAGGCCATTTTAAAAATAAATCCAATTAAATAATTTTTTTAAGAAATCTTCTTGCATATTCAAATTAACAAAAATTTTGTCAATTTACAAAAAAACCTGTCTCACAATTGAAAGCAAAATTATCTAACCTCTCTTGAAGTTATGGAATTATATATTCAGATTTTACAATCTGCTTTAAGGTTCAATTTAATAATGCAAAAATAGAAATCTTCAATTGCTGATGTTTTACCAATACTGAATATTTTTCTTTCAATATAATTTTAATCGAGGTTACAAAGTTGTCAAGCATAAGTATTAGTAACAATTATATCGGATCAATCAATAGGTCATGTCCAAACAATATTACCATGGGAAATAGATTTTTAGCATTGTTTGTGCTACTTTTAAAAGACAAATAGATTTTTCAGCTAACACAGAGCCTATTCTATGAACAACTATGGTGAAGAGTCCTTCATTGAGATTCTTTAATGTTGCATCAGTTAATTGAATCTTATTCCAACAGAAAATTAATGATTGTTTATGGATACCAAATTGGTCAACACGAAAACATCTACAGTTCAAAATCTAAAAGAAATTATTCACAAAAAACAGCTGAAATTTACAATTGAACTAAGATTTGAAAATTTTTTCTATAAAAAAAAATTTTAATTTTATTATTTTATTTTAAAAGATTTTTTTATTATTATTTCATTACTTGATATACCTTTTAAAAAAAATTAAAATAAAATTACTCTCTTATAAATTAATCCGTTCTCAAAAATAAAAAAAATTCTTGATTTTTGCAACATGCTTTAAATTAATGAATAATTTAGGGTCGATTGAGTCCATTAATAAATTTAAATCTAAATAAATTCAACAAAAATTAATATTTATTGAAATCAAACTCTAAATCATGACGGCTTATGCACATTTTAGTTTCTATAAGCTTATCTTAGTTGTCCTGTAGTAAAAAAATAACTAATTTTTCCTCTTTTACTTCAAGGCAGCATTAAATAGTTTTAGATTAATAATTAACTTTAATAGTTAATTTTTTTTTTATTTTCTAACTAAAGCTTGGCTTTATTTATAGATCTAATTGAAGAAAATTACTTAAGTTAAATATTAGATATGTCATATTTATTTATTTATTTAAAAAATTTAAATTCAAATTTAAAGAATTATTGTTAAAAAGATTTTGTTTATTTTAGTCAAACAAAAAAATAAGGTAGCGTGGCCGAGTGGTCTAAGGCGCTGGTTTAAGGCACCAGTCGTAACAGGCGTGGGTTCGAATCCCACCGCTGCCAAATTTTTTCCTACTTTAATTTAAGTCGTCTCATTCTTAATTTCACACTGAGCCACCAATTCGAAATAATTTTCGAAGCCCTTTTTATATTTTCTTCTTCTGCTTTTTCTTCTCTATAATTTGAAACAATATTTAATTTATAATCATAGTCTTCTTTTAAATTTTTTAATTTTTCTCGTTGTGATTCAAATTTAATTTTTAGCTTATTTAATTCTATTTGAATTTGTTCTGTCGAAGAATTATAGAACATTTCCAGTTCACTAGATTTGTTCTCATAAGTCCCTATTTCTTTATTTAAAGCGAGAGTCATTAAATCATGTGCCTGATTTTCGATTTGTATTGATGATTTTAACTGCTCAATTGATTTTTCTAATATTTTAATCTCTTTTTCATTCATCAATTTAAAATTTACTAAGTTGGTTTTTTTCCAATTTTTAAAATAACCGTCAAGTAATTTATTCTTAAATAAATTACGGGATTTCTTTTGCACCAAGCTTTTCTTTGTCAAATCCAAGTTTTTAAATTCACTTAGGCTGTTGTTTTTAGTCAAGAGAATTTTGGACTTGAGATTTCGAACATTTTTCGAATTATTTCGCAAATCATTGAAAATCTTTGTTGTAAGATTATCCTGCAGTTTGAAAGCAGCCAAATTGTTGTAAAATAAAGCATAGGAGCCTTGATCAAAAATTTCAGTTTTAAGCTCATCTAGAAGCTTCATTAACATAATAAGTTCTAAATAACTTTTTTGTTCATAATTAACCAAAAAAGATGAATCATCAAATAAATCTAGTGACTTTAGTAAAAGAGTAATTGACTTTGCCAACTTGATACTTTTGTCGCCATCGATTTCACCTGTTTTCTCTTGAAAAAGTTCAAGTTTATGTTGATTTTCTTTATTTAAATTAAATTTTTTATCAAGCTGTAAATTTTTGCTGCTAATTTTATCAAAAAGCAGTTTTTTTGATATATCTGTTTTATTTGATAAAATAGCTAAATTGATTTGATTGAGATTTGAGTAATCTTTTTCAAATTTCAGCTTAAGTATATCCAACTGCTCGATGGTCAACTCAATAACAGTTGAATATTCAATTAAAGAACTTTTATAGAACATTTTAATTTTTTTTTTTGAAATAATTTAGTAAAAATTAAAAATAAAGTTAGCGCAAATTTTAGCTGGTAAAATTGATTTGTTAATAAAGCGGACTTTCTGTAATTTCTGTAATTTGTTTGTATTCAAATACAAACAAAACACAAATTAAAATATAAATAAATAAATTATTTTAAAAAAGATACTGCAAATGAGTGCCAAATACGTTTTTACACCTTTTTTACTTAAAATTTTTTTTCATTAATATTCAAAAACTTCAATAAAAATTTAATTGATTATTGATTTGATTTCCTAAAATAAAAAAATTAAGTAAAAATTTTATTAGTATATGTTTATATGTCCAAGAACAATCGAAATCTATTAGAAGGTATACAACGAAAAGCCATAAAGTACTCCTTCAACAAACCTAGAGACACCAAAATAACTGAAATTTATAAGTTAGCAAACATTGAACCAGTCATGAATCGTTCATGTCACTTGACAAACAAATACATATGTAAAACTGCTAAATCTAACAACTTAATTCGAGAAGAAATAAAGACTTACAATCTAGCGCAAAGTATTGATGAAGCTCGTCCTACAATTTTTGGTATTATCAAAAACAGCAATGATATGTCAAGTAGCAGATATTTCAAACTCGACCCGGACAATAGTCTCTTCTTAGATCTGGAAAAATATAACAATGAAAAATTCGAAACAAATACAAACGAAGTTGTAAGCAAGCAATGATGGGCTAAAAAGGATCATTATCTCGAAGTCCATGTGACAAATGTCACTAAACTTTATTAAGTCAAGTCAAGTCAATTTTATTAGTATCTTTTTAAAAATATTTAATTTTAGGATATTTTAATTTATAAAAATAGATAGATTTTTTTTATTTGTAATCAAATTTCACAATACCATTTTTTGCAATTTTATTCGCTTTATTTAATTCAATCTTTTTGATTCCACGAACTTTTAGAATTTAAAAAATATTATATTTAGCTTGACTAAACTAGTAAAATAAACCAATAAATTAAAGAATCTTTATATTGACAAAAAAATCAAGTCTTTCTTCAGAAATTTGTAAAACATTTCTTTTTTTATCGATTTGCCCTCTTTTGGGAAGAAATATATCTTGATACCGCTTTTTTAATTAACATTAACCTATTTTAATAAAGTTTTCATCTGTTTAAATCTTTTTTCATCTATCTTATTTGCTAAAATAAACAGATTTAAATGCTCTTCAAAATTGTATAAAAATGAACATGATAATTATATATTTAATTGAAAATTTTGAAATTTTGCTGCTGTTAGGTGACTCTTGGAAAAAAGATTTATCAGCAACAGCAGTTATTAAAAATTTTAATAGTGATGATACAAGTCTTCAGAAGAAGAGAGAATCAAGTCAACTAGCCATTCTCTACCAGGAACTCACAGATTACGCAGACTATCTGCGTACGGTTGTCTGCGTACAGAGCAATCCCGAGCTAAGCGTTTGCCAACATATAGTCCATATCTTTCTCCTTCTTCCTAGATTTTCCTAATCAAGACCAAGTTGAAGTGCCGTAAATTTGTGAATGATAGAAAAGAGGAATCGTAATGCTTGTTGATAGATGGCTAAAGACAAGAATAATGTTTTTTATTTTGAAGATTGTCATTTATTATTATTTTTTAACATTAATAATTCATTAAAAAAAGTTTTAAAAAACGCGATATTTTCAGACTCATCCTAAAAAATTGAAATAAAAAACTGTTTTAAGATTTTTTATTTTTAATAATAAGTTCAAGTCTTAAGTTTATATTTCCATTTTAAAAAAGAGTAATTTATATGTATATAACGGGTGATGCATAAGTAAATGGACAAAAGTTAAGTTAACTTGCCCGATCATGCAAATGATCAGGGGATCATATATATATTTATTTATAAACTACTAAAAATTAGCTA
>PJRA01000444.1:983493-995371 GCA_016987375.1 Brachionus koreanus | reverse complement strand
TTTCTAATTCTAGATTTAAAATGATTTGGATATTAGTGTTGATGGTTTTGTTGATGATGGTTGTTGGCCAAAATTTCGACATACAAAATGGATGCTATTTGCAGTTCAAATCAGACGAAATTAGGACTAGAGATGCGGAAACGCTGGACGTTTATGCGGGCAACGCTTACGTCTACGATATAGCATGCACTGTGAGCGATTCGACGATGAGATCGGGCGACAAATACTATGTCATCGATCTAGTTTTGTACGGGCCCAATTCGCGGGTGTCTAAAGCTTGGCGCGAACAGTTTTCGACCTCGAGGAAATACAATAGTTTGTCTTTAAAGAAAAAGGTTGCTCTGAATTCAATAGGCGTCAATAGTTTGGTCTGCTCGGTCAGTAAATACAACAATTTGGTGAACAAATTTACTAAGATTTGCAATAAAAAAATGGACATAAATGCCACTGAGAGCAGCTCAGCGCCCATTGTTCAGTATCAAAGCACTAAGCTTAATTTTTTTCGTCTAAGTGATTTGCAGAAATTGTCACTTAGAAAAAAAGTCTACCATGTCGAAGCAAAAAAAGAAAATGTGACCGAAATGAATCATGTTCAAAATGGAACAGCTAGTTTAGCAGCCAGAGCTATGTTTTACAAAAGTTTGTTTGAATCAAAGACTGATGAAATAGAGGCGACTGAATCAAATGCTCGTGAGGAAAAATATGAGCATAAAAATGGCACCAATTTATCATTTTTGCAACCAATTTTTGTTATTTTTATATTTTTGGTTATTTTCTCGATATCAATCGGAACTATTTTGTATCTAACATACAATCAAAAAGAGTATACAAGTGTAATGGGCGACCAAGAGTCAGATTTAACTTCATGTCAATCGAATAGCCGTGATGAAACAATCAACGTTTCCAGCACAATTTCTCAATGAAATGATGCATGCACAATCGACTTAATTCATCAAGTATTTAACAAAACCGAAGAGCCTATTCATGTTGCAGAGTATTAGAACATTAGTTTAGTTGTTTTGTTGTGCGCAAGTCAGATTTTTTTTACATTTTGATTTTTTCATTTTTTTCTTTTGTTTGAAACAATTTTTACCTGTTTTGTTTTTTATTTATTTTTTTTTAAATAATTTTTCAGATATAAATTTTATTCTAAGATCAACTAAAGTTATTTTCAATTCTCGAAAATAACACTATTTTTTAGTGTTGGGTAACGGTCAACTTTGACCGGCCTATATAAACGGCATTTTTTGGCCGTGAATTTAACGGCCACATTTTAGACCGTCCGTGAGTTGGCCGGCCAACAGAAAGGCCGTTAAACAGCCGGCCAACAGAAAGGCCGTTAAACAGCCGGCCACCACACGGTCCAAAATAAAAATTTAGTTAGATGTTTAAAAATATTCATAGGCATTAAGAGTTATATTTTTATTTATCTTATATTTTATTTTAGGTAGTTTTTGATAAAGTTCATCATCAATTATTGAAGTTTATTTTTTAATATATTAAAGTAATATATTAAAATTCGAATTAGAAATTTATCCAATTTATACTATTAATAGATTTAATTTCAAACTTTGATCAAATAAAAAAATTCAGTTATTAAATATCTAAATTATTTATAAATGAAAGATTTTTAAAAAATATGTAAAACATTATTATCAAAAACTACCTAAAATAAAATATAAGATAAATAAAAATATAAATCCTAATGCCTATAAATTTTTTTAACGGCTGGTCTGCACACGGTCGGCCGTTTAACGGCCTTTCTGTTGACCGGCCACCATACCGCCGGTTTTTATTTTGGCCTATAGTCGACCGGCCGTGATTTGGCCGCTTGCAGGACAGGCCACGGTCTAGGTATTTTTTTTTCTGGCCGGACACGTGGCCTCTTGGCCGACAAAGGACAAAATTTTTCCAAAATTTTTCAAAATTCTCATTTTCAACAGGTAGTTGATGGGATTCGATTTAGTTTTTGTGTGTAACTGGTTTAATTATGAGCTAGAAAAAAAAATTTTAAAATATGAAAAATATAAAATTTTATTATTTGTAAGAACTAAGGAAAAAATTTTGATTTTTTTGATCATCTATCTATTGAGCTAATTTCTTTTGTATATTTGTTTTGATAAGACAATGGTTTGTTCTCGACTATTTTACCTACAAAAACAAGTATGTCATCTGGCTTACGATAATACTTGACTGATCTGTATACTAAATTTTCAGCCGCATCCATTAAACTTTTGCTCTATTAAGAGAAAAAAATGTGAAAAAAAATTTCAAAATAAGCATACTAGTACTTTAAGACAAATTTCTTTAATTTCGTAGGCTTCTAAATTATCAAAAAGACCATCACTGGACAAAATAATTAAATCATCTTTTTTGACTTGAATTTTTTCCAATTGAGTCTCATCGCCAATAATGTCAGTATAAGATATTCCCATTTTTCGTGAAGGCTGCTTCCATGGATAAGAATCCAACTGTCTAGGACACTCAAAGGTGATTCTCTGTGGAATCGACTGGTGTATTATATTTCCATTTCTAATTATGCAATAGCCAGTGTCGCCAACATTGGCCGCAGTTAGTACATTATCAGTACGATTCAGAGTCATTACACAAGCCGTACAACTTCCATAACAAGTCTTGTCCTGAACTTTTTCATAGCTTTTCAATAATAATGATTTGGCATCAAATAGTTTGTCTTGTTCGGTGAATATTTCCGAACATGTTTGCATTAAATTGCGTGAAAAATCACCAGGATCATATCCTAGCATGCAATTGCCAGTTGCGCCATCGGCTATGCCGAACGCGTCTCCAAACATATTTTCGGCCACAAATCCTGCATCGTCTCCATAATTTCCCTTATCAAGAACAAAATTACTTCTTGGTATGGGCAAACGAGCTTTTTTATTCATTCCACAAGTAACCACATGAAGGCCAAGTTTAACTTTAGGCTCGCTTGGACCACAATTAACCACATATGGTTGTATTTCGTCGTCTTTCAAAACATTTTGTTTAGATTCATTCTCATTGAAAAAAATGGCCGACATTCTACCAATGCTATGTCTTGATTTTGAATAAAACTCATCTTGAAATCTACTTTTTTTAGGTATTTCAAAAGCAATCTGTTCTTGATCTAAATTATAATCCTCTCTTCTCTTATTTATAAATATATCATGTGTATTGTTATAAAAGTAATATTTTGAATTTTGTGTGTCCTTTAGATAAGTTGGCGGAGGCGGTGGTGGTGGAGAAGTTTGGCTAGGTCTCGGTGGAGGCTCAGGCTTCTGATTTGTTGCATCTAGAAATGACTGTTTGAGTTTATCTGAACTTTTCAAGAATGGACTTTTCGTATGAGCACTAGTGCCTGTATTAACACAAGCCATTAGGTCGTCTAAGCAGCCAGCAGAAATAGTGTTCAAATTAAGAGGGGTCAATACTTTGCCATTTGTGTTTAAGCGAACAGTGTTCGAAGAGACCTTCATGTAATTTGAATGTGCTTGAGAGGAATAATTTTCTTTTCTATTTGGAGATGTTTTGAAAGCTTTTTTTTCCAAATTCATAAACATTCCATCTGATGAATTAAAAAATTGTCTACAAAACTCGTCAAATGCTTTTCCCGCATCTTTGGTAAACAAGCTTACATTTTCAAGTGGTTTTTTTTGCGCGTCCATGTTAAATTTTTTAAAATTATGATTGAATTTTTCACAATAAATAGAAATAAAAGTTTTATTTTAATTGAAAAACTATATGATGCATTTTTATTGAGAAAATTTTAAAAATTTGGCATTTTGAGAAATATGGAAAAAGTAATTTTCTAATGACTATGGGAGTGTTGGTAATTAAAGAGAGAGATAGAGAAAACGATAAAGAGAGAAAATACCCAAAAAATTAACATTTTGATAGAAATTTGAAACAATTTGCTTTTTTTTTCACTATATTTAATTTATTTAAATTTTAGCCTAGTGAAAAATCAATGATGCGTTTAATTTAGATTAATAAAAAGACATTTTTGCAAGTAAAACGATTATAAAGCAAATTATCAATAATTTTTAATATCATTCATAAATAAATGGACTACTTATTGTGCAAAATAAAGACTATATTCTAATAAAAATCAAAAATAATCAAATATTTCATGAATTCATTTTTTTAAATAATTTTTTTTAGATTTCTAGTTGAGCTCTGAAATTCCTTAGCATACTTTTTAAATTGTTGAATAAATTCAGTCAACAAAATTTTGAATAAATTTTTTTTTTGTTTAGTTGTTGTATAAATCAATTTCAAAGCTAATCAACAGGCTAGTGCACTTATCTGATACAGAATTAACTATTTGCTGAGGTTAACTTTTCCAAAAATAAATTATTTGGTTAATTAAGAAATTGTTAGGGAAAATAAACCATTAAAAGACAAGGATAATTTTTGAAATTCAGATATTATCAAATTATTTTATCATAGTATGTAAATAGTTTAATACTGCGACCCTTAAAGTAAAGCTTCCTTAAAGCTATGGCAATAAACTCGACTGTTTCCTGAGCCATTTTTCCAGATTATTTTTGAAGTTATTTATTGATATAGAATTAATAATGTGATGAAGTAAACTATACTCGGTTAGTCAAAAAAAGATATCGTTGCATGCAGTTTTTCAAGAGTTGAAGAATATAATTTTTAAAATGAGTACTGAGATCGCTATATAAGCATTTGAGTTTTTTCTAGTATGACCCAACACTTATATTAATGCAGTTTTAAGAAATTTGGTAAAAAAAACAACAAAAATTGACGCATAAATAGCTTGTTACTTTTTCAAATTTACCTAAATTTGAAGTAAACTAAAATTGCATAGTTTTACCAAATTGTTGAAAATAATGCAACTTTGAAATTTGCAACAGAACATTCTTTTCACTTTTAAAAAATAAGTTGTAAGATTTTTCAACATTTGGTTCTGCTCTATTGTGCTAATTTTCACATGACATATTAATGAATTCATTCTAAAAAAAAATTTTTAAATCAGCTTTATTGGAATAAAAGTTTAAAAAGATGGATTCAATAAAAGAAATCAAGCACTAGTCAAAAAAAAAACTTGAATAAGAAAACTATCAATATGGTGTCATAAAATAAATTTAGATTTTTTGTTTGAAAATGATCCAAAATTCATTTTGAAAAGATGAATACTAACTAAAAGAATAGTGAGTGAAAAATTAAAAACTAATAATTCTTTATTTTTGAGCCAAAATTCTAATATGCAATAAAGCTTTTGATTTAAAAAAAAAATAAATAAAATATTGATATATAAAAATTCAATGGTGAAAAACAAAAAAAAGGAATTTAAAAACCTGATTTAAATATTTTCTTGTTTTCAGAAAAAATCATTAAACAAAATTTTTAAATTGATGAAGCATTCATTTTTATCATTTATATGTATAAATAGTTAAGATTTTGTAAATTTGAAGACATCAAGTTAAGTTTAACTCAAAAAAAAAACTAAAATTTTTATTAATATTAAATAGCGTAAAAAAAGAAATGTTTCAATCACCATTAGTTGATTCCTCTTTTTCAAGTAAATGATTTATTAAAAAAAAAAATTATAGTTGTCAATAAATAAAAATCAAGGTCCATTTGGTTTTTCCTCTTCTTGTGGATCACCATGTGCACCAATGTGTCCTCCACCACCACCACCACCACCACCTCAACCGGTTCCTGTTCCAACACCTGTACCTCATCCAGTACCTGTACCTATAAGAATACCACATCATGTACCACAACCAGTTCCGGTGCCCGTTCCACATCCTGTTCAAGTGCCAGTTAGAGTGCCTGTTCCTCATCAAGTTCCAGTTCCTACACCAGTACCTCATCCTGTACCAGTTCAAGTGCCTGTTCCGGTACGTGTACCAGTAAGAGTGCCAGTGCCTGTACAAGTACCTGTTCATGTTAGTGTTCCAGTACCTCATCCTGTTCAAGTACCAGTTCGAGTTCCGGTGCCACAACCAGTACAAGTACCTACTCCGGTACCACAACCAGTTCCTGTTAGAATTCCTGTTAGAGTTCCAGTTCCTCATCCAGTTCAAGTTGTTGAACACGTTCCTGTACAAGTACCTGTACCTGTGCCAAGACCTTATCCAGTTCATGAAAGAGTACCTGTGCCTGTTAGAGTTCCAGTACCGCAACGTTATCCAGTGCCTGTACCAGTCTCTGTTCCAACTCCTGTTCCTACTCCAGTTCCTGTTCCACAAAGAGTACCTTTACCGACTCCAGTTCCTGTTCCACAACCTGTTCCATTGCCTGTTAATCCTTGTCCACCAATAAATCCTTGTCCACCACTTGATCCATGTTCATCTTCATCATATCCATTAAATTCATTTGGTCAGTCATTTTTCTAGACTTGAATGTTCTTTTTAGAAATTTCACTTAAAAGTGATCATCAAGAACATTTTTTAATCTTTATTTCAAAACATAAAAAAAGAAATTTTTTTTAGCTTTAATTTGAATTAATTTAAAAAAAAATATTTTAAAATAAATAATGATACTTTTTAAGTTTTCTTTTCGCATAACTTTTTCTTTTCAGACATTAGTATGCCAAAAATGCTTAAATAAAATTATTTTTCACGAGTATTCTGAAAGAATTTTTTAATTTGTAGGAATTTTCTTCACTTGGTCTAAATCAGATCTTGATCAAGGACGATAAAGGATCCTAAATGAAATTTTTTGTAGTTCCATTAAGATTCTTTAGCATATCCTTTATTTTTTTATCTTATTTTGTAGATAATTTAGATTTAGAAGAATTCTATTTGGGTTAAATAAGAGATCAAAATTTCAAATCACTTAAAAAATCAATAAAACAAAGTATAAAATAAAGCGTAAAATTGTTTAAGAGGTGAGTAACTAGTGCATGCTTACGTCTCTATTCAAAGTTCAAATAGCTTTTATTCACAAAAACATGTAGTTTTTTAACAAGGCAATGTGAAAGTAATGTTTACCTCTTTTTTATTTATATCAAAAATCGAAAATTATTTGATAAAATAATTTAATCACTTTTTAATTTGAAAAGTATCGCTGTCTTTTGATAATTTATTTATCTAGTTTTTGCAGATCATTTTAAAAGAAAATAAAAAAACAACGAAAATATATGTGATATACAGTATGTTGCAAAAGTTTAGAAATTTTTATGTACAATTATAGAATACATTTATTATGTCTATAATTGTACTTTCGATTATAAGAAATTCTCAAAACTTATAATTTCATGTCCATTAATTATTTTAAATAATTGAATTAAATCAATCGTTAAATCAAATAATTGAATCAAGCGTCTAATTTTGAGATGGATTAAGTTAAGCATCTAAAGCCTTGTCGCATAATCATATTTCCCCAGTAAAAGAATGATCTTGGTCGCTCTCTTTGTATCTTCTCGATTTCTGAAATATTTTTCTCAAGAAATGAATGGCAAATTCTAAATTAGGTCTGGGTTAGGTTAGATCCTTTTCAAAAGTTTTTTTATTTAATTTCCTTTTGCCATATCTGATATAGAATCCTATTAATAAAGTCTTTTTAATAGTATTCTAATTAGACAAATTTAAATTATAAAAACAAAAAAAACAGTGTAAATTAAATTTAAATTTGAATTCTAAAATTAATTTAGTTTTTTTGTAAAACATTAATCAAGTGCTTTTGGTAAATCAAATTTTTGGGTTTATTTTATTGTTTTATATGATGTGAGTCTATAATGTAAAATCAAACATTTAAGATGTTCTTTTGATTTTATTTAGTTTAAGATAATTTTAAGTCTTTTAAAAAATAGGCAAAAATTTAAAACGTTTGCTTGTGTGGGTTTTTGGTTTAGTTGAGAGAGGCGAAAATGCTAAACCACTAATGGAAATCGTTAAAAACCGAGAGGCTCCAACTTTATTAACCATTATTTATGACAAGTGTAATTAGGGATCTATATATATATTAGTTGGTTTTTGATAATTTTATTTAAAAAACAAGCTTGTATTTATATTTCGAAGTCTAATTAAAATTTTAAAACAAATAATAAATTTTTTAAACAAAACCAGCAAGTACATGTGCTAAGTTTCCAGTTTTCTAATCTCTGTTTACTTCAATGATACGAACTGAATTAACAGAAAAAATAATTTCATTGAAACTTTTCCACAGTTTGATTTCTAGAATATTTAAATTATGTTTGCTATCGTCGCGTGAAAAACTTGAATTTTGTCCACTCTTAACTGAATAAACATCTTGACAATTGTCCATTATGTGTTGAAATGGTTTTGTTTTTTGTTCCAATCGTACACATGTAAGGGTTCGCTATTTTTGATTATAGGTTCTGTTAAATAATTCTTTTTGATTAGTGTTCTAAATTCTAATTGTAAGGTTTGTTTTTCTACTTTTCCAAATTATTCGCTCTAATCGTATTTGAGACCAAATCCTTACTAAATTATCATGACATTCATTTAAGAATTCTATAAACCCAAACAAGTTTTGATAAAATCTTTAATTCTGGCATGGGTTGATTGCAAAGCGTTAGTTTTACTTGATAAGCCAATACAGTAAGCTTACCAAACCTTGCTATTCTTATCGACCCATTGTTCAAATTGATTAATTGAGTATAAAATTAATTGTCAGTAAATAAAAATATTATTCTTTTATCTTTTTTATTGAAGAATCAAATAATTTATCTTTATTTAATAAAAGTGTGAACCAATATAAAATATGTTTTGTTTTATTCAATTAATTCAAGTTAATTTCTAGCTTTATTTGTTTTAAATAATAGAAAATTTGTTGGGTAAAATATTAAAAGTATTAAGAGATTAGTACAAACATCAATTTGAGCGTACTGGTCTTAAGTGACATGTTAGTCTTAACATTAAAACTAATAAATAATCTTCAATAATTGATTAATGTTTGATTCATAAATAACTCTTTTTTTCTTTATTGATCAAGTAATTTTATCTGAAATTTACATTATTTTATTTATTTAAAGTTTAAGTCCCATGGACAAATTGAAGTATGATATAAAAAAAAAAAATTTAAAAAATTATAATCAAATTAAAGTCTTTTTTACAATTATTAATTTAACTAGATGAGTTTATAATTAAGAGAAAAGATTTGGTAGAAAGATATATTAAAATAAGACACTATTATGTATAAAAATCTATCTTTAGAAGATCATTCAATAAATAAAAAAAATTGGAGTAGGTTAGGCTTAATTGAAACAATAAATTTCACTGAATCAACTAGACCACGATTTTCCTCAATATATAAATGATCAATTATTGCTAGCGAAGTCTTCGAACTATAATCCAAAACATAAATATGAGTCTTTTTCTCCACATTATTAAGTTGTTTGCAAAAGGAGGTATTTTTCTGATCAAACTTTTCATAATTTCCGCGAAGGAAGGCCAAGATATTCCAGCACACTGAGCTGTTCTTTATTTGCTATAAAAAGAATATCTTGTGTTTTGTGTATAGTTGTTCAATCATCTCTAACTGCAAGGTTTCTAACAAAGGTCTGATTCTGGAAAATTTCTTGATTCCTACAGCTCTTTTAATTAATAAATTTTGTCTTATGTCTGGTTCATTTAGCTTATTTTCACTTATATAGACCAAATCCAGATGATATCGAAAATTAATTGACAAAACTGTTTATAGAGAAACTGTAATAGAGTATAAAAGACGCCATATTTCATTTGGTAGTTTAGTCATTTGGTAGTGTTGTTTATAAGTTTATAAAAGAGCCCGTCTCTCCATAGCTCATCAAAAGCTTTACTTGCATCTAAAAAGAGGACATGAAGTTTTGAATTGTTTTGTCTATAAAAGTTAATAGTTTCATTTACTAAGAAATACGCATGTTTGCATGAAATATTTTATTTGTAACCAAATTGATAAATACTTATTTTACTAAGGCAAGCCATCTTAGTTAGTAAAAGTACTCTAAAATAGTAGCTAATGAATTAGAAACTGAGATTGGACGAAAGTCACTTGGGCTATTGGTAACTCCTTTTTTTGCAATTAGTGTAAACATTGAAATATTAAATAATACTGGTAAGTAACAAAAGCTTAATGAAGCATTAAAGAACCACGTTATAATTGAAATAAGAGTTCTGCATGAGCCATAATAGTAGAATTCATTGGAAATCTGGTCGTAACCAGCCGATTTGTTCCGCTTTAAATTATTGAAAGTCTTCTTAATATCTTCTTCATAAAATAGGGGATCATAGTTGACCTCTTTCAATCCCAGGAAGTGATTCTGTACTTTGTTTTGAATTTCTTGGTGAAGGTCTTGATGAGCTTTTCCTTTGTGCGAGAACAACTCAGCATAGAATTCTGAGAAATCACTTATACCAAGTTTGCTTGAGCATTTATTTATGCTATTCCGTGTGTTTCTAAATCTTCTTATTTTCTTCCAAAACATTTTTGAGCTATTGTCTTGTTATTGTCTTTTAGTTTACTAAGATTGATGTTTTTAACATGATCATGTTTGTGAGTCTCAAGGCGAATTAGATTTCTTAATTTCTTCTTATTAAGATTGATAAGGTACCTTATACCCTTATCTTTAAATTGAGACTTTTCGAATTTAACATAAAGGTCGTTTATGACACTTGTTAAATCATCTAATTCAGCATTTTTATAGATTGAGCCTTTAGTTTTTTTAAAATTTTTACAAAATTTGACTTTCAGACATTCTAGCAGATTTGAGAAAAATCCGAGGAAGTCGTTCAAATATCAAATCAATTGAATTTATCACTTAATTTTTTGAGTTCTTGTCTATTTCGGTTATTACCTTATATAACTCTAAAAGATTGGTTGACATGTATTGTTTATATTTATCAACGAATTCATCATTTTTCCAATCAAAGCAATGAAAATTCGCGTTATTCTTATCAGAATTTAATTGTTTTATTATTTTGAATTAATTTTACAAAAAATTGGATGATGGTCACTCAAGTTGCTGCCATCAAAAAAGACATCAAATCTTGATAGATTTACTAAGTCATCTCTTTTAACCAGAATATGATCTAGTGTAGCTTTATAATCACCATTTCTATAGTTGTAGTCAATGCAAGGTTTAAATTTGTCCAAGCAATCAACTTGTTGATTGCAACTAATAAAATCATCAAATAATTTGTCAAAGCGTTTTCCACGTTTCTGAACGAAATTCTAATCACCAACAATAATATAGTTTTTATCTGAGTGAGTTTCTAATAAGTTTTCAATCGATGATAAAATTGATTTGAAGTTACAAAGTCTTTCTAGTTTATTGTTGTCAAATGGTATCCAGACACCAATTGTATTAATAATCTCAGTGTCGACTAGAACTCTAAATACCGCATAATCTGGATTGTCAAAGTCAAAAGAACTATTTTTTACTAACCAGCACTTGCCACCAAAGCGCCTTCCCTTCTTTCTATCTGAGATAGAGACATCCATATCCGACTGAAAAAATAAATTAAAATCTGGATAACGTGATTTGATTATATTGTCTTCCTCATATAAAAGCCAATGTTCACACAAAAAAACAATATCAGAAAATTATTTTATGTAATTTACGTAATTTTATAAAATTTAAAATTAAATAAATATTTTTTGATCCAGTGATTACATAACACAAGAAAACCCATACTTTTTACTAACCCAAAGGACCTGATTAATTTTCTCTTCAAAAAAAGGTACTTTATTTTTAAATGTCAAAATAATTTTGAACGAAAGTAGCTAAACATTCAAGAAAAAAAGTGTCTCATCACATCATTAGATATTTAAAACAATCAAAAAATATGATCTAATAACGAAAAAAAAAATAAAGAGTTTAAATAGTATTTTAAAAGTAAATATTTTATTTAATGAACGAAAAAATTATATAAAAGCTAATAAAAAAGGAAATAGAAATAAA
>PJRA01000444.1:956610-979465 GCA_016987375.1 Brachionus koreanus | reverse complement strand
TTGATGTCTTCAAATTTACAAAATCTTAACTATTTATACATATAAATGATAAAAATGAATGCTTCATCAATTTAAAAATTTTGTTTAATGATTTTTTCTGAAAACAAGAAAATATTTAAATCAGGTTTTTAAATTTCGATTAAATTGCCAGTGCAATAGTATTTATTTTTTTGCTTTATTTTTTTGTTTTCTTTCTTTTTCTCAGAAATAGACTGCTAAAATAATTTCAAATATTTCATTTATTTTGAATATTATCAACAAACAAATATGTTTTTTAGTGTGAAATTTATTTAATAATTTTATTTTATTTTGCATCGTTATTTTTTTTATGTGTCAATTCAAATTTTTTTTTATATTTATTCTAATTTTAATGATTTCTTCTCTTTGCGACTTATTTTTTTTTGCATTTTAAATTTAAAATACATTTTCAGAATAACTTATTTTTTATTTATTCTAAATAATTATATTTTCACAAACATATTTTATTTTATTTTCAAGTTCTTAACTCTTATTTGATTAAATTGAACATTTTGAAAATTTAATTTTAAATTTTTTAATCTAATTGATGTCATTTGCGTTTTTATAATTTTTGTTTACTTTTGGTAAACTAAAATTTTTCCAATTTTAACATAAAATAAAATAAATTTTTTTTATCTAATTAATAAATTTGTCTAGAAAAAAGCGCTTAAACTCTAATTTTTATTGTTTTAGGAAAATTTAATTTGCATTTTTCTAAATTTACTTGATTGATTTGATATTTACATTGAAAAGATGTGATTTATTGGCGCTTTTTTTCATATGATGAATTTCACAACTCAAAGCTGGATGCCCACAGATCTCTCAATATGCGATCTATACAAGTTTCTTCTTGTTTGTTTATCTTTTGTTTGGACCTTAATTATGTCACTTATTTTGCAAATAATTTTCTCCAAAATAGCATCTTATCAATTTAGCAAATATCTTAAAAATAAAATTATTAGTTGCAATTTCGATTTTTCCTTTCAATCTTTTAGCTTCAATTTTTTTCTACTTCGATTTGTTTTTAAAAAT
This sequence comes from Brachionus koreanus, assembly GCA_016987375.1. NCBI lineage: Eukaryota > Metazoa > Rotifera > Eurotatoria > Ploima > Brachionidae > Brachionus > Brachionus koreanus. The sequence continues at coordinate 978,415 of PJRA01000444.1, read as the reverse complement.
GTAAATTTATGTATTGAAAATTTATGTCATATCGAAATACCGACACTTCACATTGGTCTTAATCGTTTCAAGTCAAAAGAAGACCTTTCTCTTAAATGCAGTAAAAAATTAATAGTCTATTTTTTTGACGCTAAAGTTTTCTTTATCGATGAGATTTTATTTAATCGAAATCATAGCTTCAAAATAGTTCAAGACTTGCCATTTAACTTTGTCAATTATTTCCAAGATCTGAGCATTTTTCTCAAGCACTTAGATTCAGATCAATCGACAGTTTTAGTAAGAGTCAAAAGCATGGCATTTGTTTTAGAAAATGATGGAATAATGGATGCATTAAAATCAAACAAAAAGCCAATTTATAAAAATCAAAGCATAGAATTATTGAATAAAGAAGAAATGGATTTGAATCCTAGAAAAAAAATGATTTTGATTAATTTTCTAGACTTTTATCTTGGTACAATAGACCAAGAAGCTTCAAATAGTTTCAGTTTTATTCAAATTAAAAGAGCAAGACTTAGTTTACAAAAGGGCAAGCTTCAAAAATACAATTTTAAAAATAATGATAAAAATTTTGACTTGATTAATTTGGCATTTTTGCTTGATATTTATGATTTAGAAACTATTGGAATAAATATAGATGCTTGGAATCACACTACCGAACTAATAGTTAAAGATTTGATCTTATTTTTTAGTAAATTTACAATGCCAGATAAAAACTGGGTTATTAATACTAAAATTAAAGATTTCAAATTTAGTCTTTCAAATAACAAACAAGAACTTTACAGCATTTTTTCAAGAAATCAAGTACTTGTTGAAATAGCAAATAAAACAGATGCATTTTTAATATACAAATTTCTATTTAAAGATTTATCAGTTAAAAGCTTTGCAAATCATGAAGCGCTATTATTTTACTCTAGATTTGTTTATTTAAATGCTAAATTTGAATCAAAAATACCTGTAGTAAAATTAAGCCTTCCTGACAATTCCTGTATTTATTTGAAAAAAATAGCGGCAAATGTTGAATTAATTAATTTGATATTAACAACAAGTTTTATAAAGAAGTTGACTCTTAAATATGTTCTAATAGGATCGATGGAAAATGTTGAGATATTGTTTCCATTTAATGAGAATAATTTGGTCATGGATGTAGTGCAAATTGGATTTAAAATTGAAAAATTAGAAGAAGCTCTTAAGTCAATAGTTTTATTAGAAAATTTAAATTTTTATACAAATATGAGCAATTTTATTTTGAAACAAAATTTATCAGCTAATTGTGAACGTTTAATAGTTGAATTAAAATCAAATTCTGACGGAACTAAATTTCAGTTTATTCTTTCACCAATTCAGATAGGACCAGCTAATCTATTTGAAAAATTAACAACCATCAAAAAAGAGAACAGTCTGAGCAATTTATCAGCCGATAGTTTCGAGTCATATTTGTACACTCAAATGGCTGAAGAACTTTCGAACACAAACACTGATTTAGAAGCCCGTGTAAACTTAAACAATTCAATTTTTGTTTCTGTAATTCAATATCGATACGAATCATTCAAAAATGGTGCACAAATGTATGCAGAATTTAGTGAAGTTGTGTTTGGTGATATTTTTGGTTCATTAGATTTTGAAAATTTTTTCAAACTGATCGATCTTTCTAGTTCAATATGGGCTTATCTAGACCAAGAAAGTGAATGCCATAATTTTATCATCAAGACAAATTTAAACTATTCAATTGTAAGAATTTCGACTAGTCTAATTAATTTCAATATATTTGATAATTACGATGCTACACAACCATTGACTTTGTTCAATATTATTCTTTCACCAATTGAGCATGGCTCTTGTAATTTTCACTGTGAAAATAATTCACCTGGTAGTTTAACGACCATGACTGATATTAGCATCAAAATGTTTGCACCATTAGACATTTTGAAAAAAAATGAACTTGCTGAATGTGGAATTTTTTATTTTAAATATGTTAGTAATTTGAAAATAGAAAAAAGCGATAATAAGGAAAAAATTGTGAAATATCTTGTCGAAAATGATCAATATTCAAGGAGATTAGACTTTTTGTGGGATTCTTCTATTTCACAGTGTTGTTGCATTGGAAAAAATAGTTTTTTTTCAAACAGAAAAGAGACAATGTACAACTTTGGAAATGATTTTGTTTTTAAGCCAAGTGTCTACTGGTTAGAGAAGAGTGTTGATGATCAAAAAGTTGGATTTGGACAAAGCATTCTAGTTCAAAATGAGAACATGTTTTTCAGTTATAGGAAATTTTTTTCCGAATTTAACCTGCATTCGTTCAAGATTAGAACGGGCAAAAAGTTCACAGTCATTTCTAATCTTGAATCGAATGAGAAATTTATCAAAAACAAATTTGAACCATTGGAAATAAATGTTTTTGACCAGGAGCTGAATACGTTCATGAACGAGAATGCAAATGCCAAGACTTTGAGTGCAGAGGAAATGAATGATCTCAATTTCAAGTCAACTAATATGACACCGCCTTATTTTTCAAATGAATTCTCTGTTTACATCCGCTACTTGCCAAGGATAAAGAAATTTTCGAATGTAGTGTTCAAGCCTGGCCAAAAATCCTCACCCAAATGTTGCTCTAGTGAAATATTCTATCCAGAAGATGGCATAAATATACCACAATCGGACTTGAATATAGAATTTTTTAGCAAAACAAGCACTGTTTTTAAGCGACTTAGATTTAACTGGCTAAAAAGTAGGAAAAAAAGCTACAAAAAAAGTCTAATCAAAAAGAGTGTTAATTTAAAAGAAATAAAAAATTTAAAATTTGCTACAAATTTTAGTTCATTGTCAAGTTTGAGTTTAAGTTCGTTGTCCGATAGCCAATTTAGTCAAAACACAAATCAAAATAATAATAGGGCAGTTGAAGAAAAAAAGAAAAAGTCACATCAGGACAAGTTGTTGTTGAGAAGAAAAAAATCTAGCCTATTAATTTATGAAATTAATTTGAATCAAATTTTGCACGGTTTTAGTCAAAATGAGGACAATATGAGCGGAAAAAAGCTATGTGTAGAAGAAATCTACATACAAACGTTGTTTGTAAGCGACCAATATGACTATGAGAATAGTTATAAAAATTTTATTTTTGAAAAAAAAAATTATCCTAATCAAGAATTAAATGAGCCGTATTTAAGTGCATCAAACAAATTCCATTCTTCTAAAGCATATTTTTTATTAAGTAAAAAAAGCATTGATTGTGTGTCTAATCTAGTGGAATGTATGCATAAAGCGATTAGAAAGAGAGCACAGCATGTGACACAAAGCGAATGTTGGCGGCCATTAGCAGATACTTGGGAAAATTTGACAGTCGACCATCATGTTTGCTTAGATGAGATGTGTGTAAAAATAGTTGAAATTTCAGGTGATCAAGATTTTATCGAGGCCATCGAAGCGTTCAAATTCAATACGACAAGCATATATCTGTTACAAGATTTAACTACACTGAATAGAGTGTTTGTTGTGCGAGGCCTACAAATCGAAGCATTCAAGCAGCAATTTGTTCTCATGGAACAGCTTTTTACTAACGTGACAAATTTGATAAGCAACATCAATCTAACCGTATCAAAATTAAAAATTGTTTTTTTTGATTCAATTATAAATCAATTTAAACTACCTGATAGTCGAATTGACTTTAGTTTTTTCCACTATATGAATATACAAATTGAAATAGCAGACTTGCAACTAATTGAGCCCGTAGCCAAATTGTCTATTCCTAGCTATTTAATACAATTTGCTCTCAAGTCTGTTAATAATTTAGTTCTAAAATTTGATTTTCTTAATATTAAATATAAAATTGCTATTCTAATTCGAAATCTAGTCATTAAATTCATACTCAAAAGCAATTCATTGCAAAATTCAGATAATTATCTTATTTACTTGAGTGGAACTAACTTGGATGCTATTTATTCGAACATGATAGATATTGGTCTAAGCGAGCAAATAAAAGTCAAGTATAGATTAAGCCTAAGAGCTGAATTGAGCCAAGAACTCGATAAAAAAACTCTAATTTTGTTCGAGTGTGAGGTGAATAAAAGAAATTTAGATGCAGTTTTTGTAGTCAATATAAAGCCCTATGCTCCAGGACCCACTTTTCTAATTAATATAGTATTGCCGCTTGTATACAAGTCAACATTTAGTATTGCTGATTTTGATTTTGAGTGGACTTTGCCGGGCATGTTGATCTACTTGGCCTGTGATAACTCTGTCTATCAATTGGCTGACATAAACAACATTAAAGTTTCTCTAGCTAATTATGAAGAAAAATTGCTAGTTGACTTGGAAAAAGTTCGACTCATTCGATCTTCAACTAACTTTGATGATCTTTTTGATCAAATTGATATGTTTATACACAAGATTAAATTTGATTTAAATTTTTCAAGTCAATATCTATTTATTTTAAACATAAAAACTTTAATTTTCAATTATTTTTCAGACGGTTTCTTGTCTAAATCATGGTTTTTTCTAAAAATTTTTCACATCAATTTTACTTATAGCTTTTCATACAATTCAAGTCTAATCGAAGATGCCACAATAAGTTTTAGAGACTGTCTAAATTCGGCCCTTGTCGATGCCACTCTTGCCACACTTGTTGATCAAGGTCGCTTGTTGAATGTCAAAAATTCAATGGTTCTCTTTATTACGACAAAAAGTGCCATCCTAGATCAGTTTGATATGAACAAATGGCTTGAGTTTTGTTGTTTGGAAAGCAAGGATGCACATGGCTACAATGTTAAATTGATTGCCGTGTTGCCGTCTCTTCATTTAGAACTCAGCTTCGAGACTAAAGAAAGCAGAAAATCAGCACATATTTATTGGAAGTATGTTGTGAATTCGAACGAAGAAAGATCCGAGCGGAACAAGAGTCAAAATCCGCCTTTCATTATTGTGAATAGAGAGAATTTGGCTTTGATTGAGGAGAAAATTGTGGCCAAATTAAAAGAACAAAATGCGTCAAGTTTGAACGGAATGGAAATTTATTTGAATGATACTATTAGAGGTGAAATGAATGTAAGAATTAAGGAAATTGATCATGATCGGATAAGTGAGGATAATTTGAATTTTTTCGACTCGCAAAATTTATTTTATTTATTCAAGCATTGTTTGTTGAAAAAAATATTTGTTGTTTTTAAGATTTTAGGTGTTCTTGACAATAATAAATAATTATCAATCATTTTGTGTATCTTTTAAGAATTGAAAAAAAATTCCCAACTATAATTATACTTTAATTAGTAAGCATAGATTTATCAAGAATTCATTTTTTTTGCTAATTACATGAATTCTTTAGCAAAAAGAAATATTTTCGTTTAATACTCCGAGGAATATTGTGACTTGTTCAATTTTCAAGTTGTCTACAACCTCGTCATTTCTATCACAAGTTATTTAATTTATTTTTATAAAAGCACTTTTTTTCCTAATCAATTTAATTATATTTTAAGCCTTTTCTTTTTTAGTGTACATTCAATTCATAGAATTCGAAAGTTCAAATAACTAACTGGCTTTATTTTAATAAAAATTTGACATAAAATAAGATTGAATATTTTCTAAAAATTAAACCATTGTCACCAATTTTAATTAGAGAAAAATGATTTTTTATGGGCAAATTTTCTAGGAATTAAATTGATACATTATGATTTTATTTTCGTAATTAGATTTGAAACAATGATATAAAATTTTCCTAATAGGAACACTATATTTCTAAATTTTTTTCTAAAATTCAAAATTTAAAAATCAAACAACTTTATTTGATAAAAATTTTTATTAAAAAAAAACAATTTTCACATTAGTAGATTTTTTGTACAACTAGAAACGTACAAAAAGATGAATTGTTCCAAAACAATGTTTTATTAGAACAAAATTTAAGATATGTGCTACCGGTTTAATAAAAATACAAAATACATATTGTTAAAAGCTTTATTTAAGTAATTGAACGTTCTCAAGTTTTAAGAATGGAATCTCTATTTATACCTATGTATACTCGTGCTGACAACACAGGCTTATAATTAGGTAAAGATGTGATTTGGGTGTTTAATGTATTCGTCAGCATTTGGAAGTGTCTCAATTCTGCGATACGATGACTGAGTGATAATTCAGGGTAACATATGTTTGGTTTTGGCACTTGAATTCCAAATAGCTGACAAGTAGCAACAAAAAAGCTAATAAATAGTAAAAAGATTTTGATATTTTACTTGTTGATTTTTGGCCAATAAAAAAATCTTGATAGATAGGTCTTGAGGCTATTTGATTCGTGTAAACTTGCTAATTACAGCTAGATCACGAGTTAATTCGATTTGAATTAGTTGGGGAGTTTTATCTTTACAGTGGAAGAATATTAAGAGAAAAAAAAACATCCCTAGAAAAAAAAAATAAAAAAAATATGTACATATATCCTATGAAAAATCAATATCTATATCGATCAGAAATCACAAGACATATAAAAAAATTAATTAATATTTAATTTAGCCATGCTCAAATGAATATTCATAGTAGTATTTAATCGAACTAATTAGGCTCTTTATCAGATTAGCTTACTTTGGGTTCTTTATCTGTTATTAGAATAGCCCTAATCGATGATTCATTGCTTTGGCAAGATTTTGATCAAGTTAGTTTTTGTTTTTGTCTTGAAGCTCAAATTAGCAGGGTCAATGAACTTTGGATTATGTGTGTGTGTGTGTGTATGCCGTTTGATTCACAATCAAAAATCGGCTTAAATTCTTAAACTAGACCAAAAAGTCAAGTCATAGTACTTAGTCGGTTTTCGTACGACTACAAGCAATAACAATAATAATAACAATAACTTCCACTTGAGCTACTTTATATAACATTAATTTTTGACTATGAAAATTATTAAAAATTTAAATGTTTTTATTTGAATATATTTTATATATATGTATATTAATTTTTTTGTAATGATCTTCACCAATTGATGCTTGAGCAATGGTGAACCAACCTGAGCGAGCTCGACACAAATTCTTATTAGGAACAAAAAAAATAAATAAAAGAAAAAGAAAAGTTTCTAATCATATTCGTACAAACAAACGAATATTATTTTTGACTAATTTGCGTAAAATCCTATTCAAACAAAACAAACAAATGCACATCTCCTCGAATGCAACTTTCAACCAACTATCAATCCATAGTTTTTTCCTTTATATGTATGAGTGTGTATGTGTGTGTGTGTTATTCTTACAGAAGATTTAATCTGCCTGATTAACTCAATTCAAATATCGGCTTAAAAACAATAATAATTAGAACTGAATTTATCTGTATTCGATATAAAATCGGATTTTTTAAGCCTCAAAAATCAAAGTCATTTTGCATAACTGAAATTAAACTAAAAAAGTGCCGACTCTTTTTTTTATTTTTTATTTCTCTTTCTATTTGCTCAATATAGACTCATTCTATGCCCCTTACTATATCTACTAAAGAGGAACTAATTAAATTCTATCATTCGAATTTCAGTATCATGCAACTGTTTATCCTTTACATGAACATTATTGTTTTTTTCATGTTTAAATCAATTACGGTAAGTTGACTATGAGTGATTTGTGCCGACTAAAAATCAACTGTTTACTGGTTGTATAAAAAGGCTCTGTGCTACTTTGGCCAAATAAATGACAAGCGTTTATAGCTGCTATCATTCTAGTCTACAGATTGCTCAACTCCAAGGCTAAGTATTTATTCTAATTTGCTCATTTATGGAACTCTTTCTCTCTCTCTCTCTCTCTTGTGCATTTGGCTTCGGGTTCTAAATTCTTAAGAAATTAATTTTAAACTAAAAGCAGTTAAATTATCGATTCGATTTATTCCCTTCTTTTTTTTTCTAGTTTCATTTTGTTCTATTAGTAGCTTAAAATGCAATTTTAGAAATTTCTAAATGTATTCTTCTATTTTGCTTCCTTTGATTCGTTTCTTGAGTAATTGTACAATCAATTCTAATTTCAAGTGTCTAAAAGCATTGCAATTACTAAGTTATAATATATACTGGCAATAAAATTAGTGTATTGATTTTTTTATTTTTCAAAATGACATTTTATGGCAAAGCATTAAAATCATAATTTATCAACAAAAAATTTTGGAATTTTCATTTTATTTTTTTTAATTTTGACTAATTACCTCGATAAGAGAGAGTGAGAGAGAGAGAGATATTAAGTTATTCAATAAAGGTGTATTTTATTTCATATTTAGTTTATTTAATCTCAAGCAAGCTTTGTGTCTTTTAGGTTTGGGACAGCATGATGCCAAACCTGATACCTAAACAAACATTAGCACTATGAGTTTGCAAATAAACGAGATCAAAAAAAAAAAAGAAAAGAAAAATAAAATAAAAGAGTCTAGTTTAGAATGAGTATATGTTTTTGTTGTATTGTGAGAATGTTTGTGTATTACATTGATTGTCAAAAGAGAGTTTGTTTGTTCAATAAGCTCAAGATTTCGATATTTAATCGGCTTTAGCTGCTGCTTTGCCAAGACTTTAAACCTATTACGAAACTAGATAATAATGCTGCTGTACTAAACATAAAGCTTTTTTTTTTGCTTTCTTTCTTTCTTTTTTCATGTCTGCATGTACAGGCCTAAATCCGTCTCAGAACTTGTATTCGCTTAGGCGTAAAATTAAATCTCTAAAGAGCGCACGGATTACCAAAGCTTATAATTAGAATAATTAGAGCTGGCCGTGTCTGGTGGCGCTCAACTCTCCGAACAATTATACCTGCACTATGCTACGTATGTATTTATTATGCAATTATCATTTTAGTCAAAGTATTCTAAGTATTAAAATAGTCGAGCTAGTCGAGCGCAAAACAAATTTAAATTTAGCATTATCACTTTTTTGTTTGCTATCAAGGTAGACAACACTTGAGAGACACTTGGCTTTTGTGATTTTAATTTTTGCCGAGACCTATTCCCCGAGTACTATTTTGTGTTTCTTTGAGAAAAATGTTCCGTTCCGCCGGGACCTAAACTTGAACAGCAACAACAACAACAACAACAATCGCCTCTTTTACTCTACCTGCTCTCGCGATTATTATTATAAACAAAAAAAATCATTAGTATCATTGGGGAAAACAGCAATCTCGGCTTGTAAAATTTAAAATTTTGTCATCGCCAATCTTGTCATAACTGGATAGGATTAGAGTATTGCTCTCAGTTAGCTAGCTAGCATCCAATAAATTTTTTATTTTTTCATATTTTTATTTTTCTCATTGGTTTAGAAGCAAAATAAAATAATTTGTTTTTTGATCAATGGGATTCAAGCTAGGAATATAAAAATAAAGAAAAGAAAAAAAACGCTCAGCTAAATACACCAAACAGAGGAAAAAAATAGAAAAATTAATAGAAGAAAAAATTAGGAGAGAAGAAATAATGAAAAAAAAAAGTTGTGTTTTTTCAAGTTTAAAAATCAAGTTTGAGTTTTTGTGTGTTTTGAATTTTTTTTTTCTATTTTTTTTTATATAAATTTTTCTAAATGCGAATATCCTGTTTTTGAGAATTTGTACACACAAATTACACGTAAATGAAAGAAAACATATGCTGTGGTTGATGTTGTTGTTGTTGTGCTTATCTAAAGCGCTCGATCATAATTATTAGTCACAAACAATTAATCAATAAGATTTTTTGCCAACGATAAGTTACGTAAATAATCAAAGAAAAATGAGCGCAAATTATCTCTAATAAACTAGTTACTAGTAGGAGGTCCACACAACACTAATACAATACTACTACAACAACAACAACAACAAAACATTGATTTAATCAATATAGATATGTTTTGAAAGAATAAACTTTAGGTATTCGACCAATAATTAAAATCGTACACATCAAAGCAAAATAGATACAAATATTTGAGATCTATCTTTTATTATTTTTGTTTTCATTTTCTTTTTCAATCCCTCTCTTCTCTTCTCTCTCTCTCTCTCTATCATTTTTCTTTCTTTCTTTCTTTCTCTTACAACGATTTAATCAATCATGTAGAAAATTGTTGTAAAAATATGATTGGCCAATCCTCTAGAGCTAAATTTTAAGTTTAATTATTTTTAAATTTGTCTATTTGCTGCTCGCATTCAGCCAATTGGAAAATTTTGTTTTCTTATCATTATAAATTAGATAATAAATGTGTATACTTTGGAATTTGTTATAAATTCGAAATGAAAGATTTTTGTCGAGAGTAAGTGAGAGAATGAAAGAGAATCGAGTCAAGAGAGAGAGAAAGAGAGAGGGAGGGGGCTCAAAATTTCTAATTAATTTTTTCTTTATATTAATTAATAAACTTTTTCAAGTGAAAAAAAATATAAATTACTAATTTTATCTCAAAACTGAACATAGATAGAAATTTTTATTCTCATTTCTAAAGTGTTTAGCTTATCTCGCTTACTAGAATGGTAACACAAATTTACTCGACGCCAAATCCTGGCAGTGCGCTTACTTCATCCGCATCGTCAACATCATCCACATCCTCAAACACGTCCGCATCAAACCACTTGCACTCGAACACACTACGCAACACTGAAGGTATTGATTTAACCAAAATTAAAGGTTCTTGTTAATCTTTTTTTTTGCTTTTTATTTTTTTTTAAATTTTCATCACACATAAGACTAATTTTTGTTTTTTTTTTTTTTTGTTATTGTTGAAGGACACAGTGGTGTAAATCAACTTGGAGGAGTGTTCGTGAACGGCAGACCATTGCCAGACGGCACCAGACAAAAAATAGTTGAGCTAGCGCATCAAGGAGCGAGGCCATGCGACATTAGCCGTATGCTGCAAGTGTCGAATGGATGCGTTAGCAAAATACTGAGCCGGTACTATGAGACTGGCAGCATTAAGCCGCGAGCCATTGGCGGCAGCAAACCCCGAGTGGCCACGTCGGACGTGGTTGCCAAAATAGCCAGCTATAAGAGAGAATGCCCGTCAATATTTGCCTGGGAGATTAGAGACCGGCTGCTAAACGAGAACGTGTGCAATCAGGACAACATACCGTCTGTGTCGAGCATTAATCGAGTGCTCAGAAATCTTGCCTCCAAGTCGTTCGAAGCACCGTCGAACAGCTCGAGCTCGAGCAGTCAAAACAGCGCTCCGACAGAAACCAATGTCTATGACAAGCTCAGAATGCTGAACAACTCTCAACCATGGTCGTCGCATCCCTCGGCATGGTACATGCCTTCATCAATGGCCGTCTTCTCCATCAATGGACAAACTTCGCCCTCCCAGCAACAATACCATGACCCCTACCAAATGAACAACAGCGATTTGGCCGAATGCAAAAAAGGCAAGTTATTTTCTCGTTTATTTTTAGAAAAGATTAAACTAAATTAAGTAAATCACCAGATTACTAATTACTTAAGATTATGTGATTAGCAGAGAGCAGTTAGAAAATTTTATTTTTTTATTTTTTGTTGTGTTAGTTTTTTCTTAGGGGCTAAAATAAAGAACAGTTCTTTTTTTTTTTGTTTTTTCTTGCTCAAAGGTATTTTTTGTCTAAAATTGCCACAGGACACTTAAATACACCACCAACAACGACAACAACAAAATCATTAATTAAACTTTTTTTTAAATTTTATTTTTGTATTCATTAAATTTTTAAAAATGGAAAAAAAGTTGTTGTTTTTTTTCGTTGAATTAGTCAGTTTTGAAGCTGAGTTTTAGTTATGTTTATGCAGCAGCTAATCTAACCTTGCCAACGGACACTGGCCAAATTTATTCCGCTCTTTTGAGTTTTATTAAAATTAAGAATTCGAAACATTTGTTATGTAAATTGAGAGAAAGAGAAAGAGAGAGAGAGACTATGGCCTGAGAGAAAAACAAAATAGGATCGCACAGTGTGATATTTTTATAGTCAGTGTTGTTGTCCGAAAACCCCTACTGAATAGACATTGATATTTGTTCGATTTATTTGAAATTGAAAATTCCACTTTTAAAATCGTTCAATTCGAAACAAATTAACTAGTTTAATTACCGTTAAATTGCGACTATTATTTGAAATTAATCAGTGCGCGTCTTCTCATAACGTGCACTCAAGCATTAACAAAAATGTTTCTTTTTTTTTTTATTTAGTTTTTTGTTTTTGTTGTCGGTTAATGTTGGTATGTATGTATTGACCGGTTATTGACTTGACTGCTCTAAGTCTGTCAATATTTTAATTAAACTTTTTTTTTCTTGTTATCTTTTAATTTCTGTTCAACTGGGTTTTAATTTATAGCTGATTAACTTTTAATATTTCAAGATAAGCTTTCGTGACATCCACTAGTCGATTGATTAATCAATCTATTGGCATTTATTTTAATTTTTTCTTTCTCTAACAGAAGACTTGGACAGCTCGAATTTGAACAGCGAGAACGAGGACGAGGACTCGGCAGGCTTTGGAAACCCAGCCGAGTTGGACGAAGAGACCCAGGCCCGACTGAGACTGAAGCGCAAGCTGCAGCGCAACAGAACCTCGTTCTCCCAGGAGCAGATAGACGCGCTCGAAAAAGAATTCGAACGAACACACTATCCGGACGTTTATGCCCGAGAGAGACTGGCGCAGAAGATTACGTTGCCGGAGGCGCGCATCCAGGTCTGGTTCTCGAACCGACGGGCCAAGTGGCGACGCGAAGAAAAGCTCAGAAATCAGCGTCGATCAAACAACAACAGCACTGGCTCATCGATTGGCAGCGCCGCCGCCAACAACCCAATCGTCAACTCTGGCTCACACGTTCAATGCATGAGCGCAGCCACACCCGGCTCAAGCTCCAGCTCAGCCACGTCGACCACTAATCAAAACGATCATTTGCTTATGAGAAGCTCTAATTTGAATTCAGCGCCCGATTTGTTCACAAATACCATGTACTCGCAATCATTCGCCAATCCTATGGCTGACCCGTATGGCATGGGCGCTTTCTCTAACCCCATGAGCCAGTGCACGCTGCAGCAATCTCAGTCCGGATATCCGTTTATGAGCAATGACCCTCGGGTGTACGAACAACTTTCTACTAGCTATTTGACTAGCTCAAGTCATTTGGCAGCTGCCGCTGTTGCTAATCAGCGTAACATGTATCAACAATATGCACCAAGTATTTCACCAGAGTCTCAAAGTTTGCATCAATCTCACATGCAACAAACTAGCCAACAAGCCGTCAATATTCCAAACAACAACAACAACAACAACAACAACAATATGAACAATTCCTATTCAAGCAATTCACAACACCATCATATGAACATGAGTCATTTTATGTATCCTAGTATTTTGGCTTAGGTCTTTTTGTTTTCATGTTGTTTTCACTATTCGACCGTGTTTTTTGATTTTTTTTTTGTTTACTTTATATTAAAAAAAATTATTATGCCTATTTAATTAATACTGAATATAAGGTTTATTTCTAAGTAAAAAAAGTGTTTCGAATTATTGAAGAGTTAATAATTTTTTTTAAACCTTGAATGTTTATATTTATTTGAATAGAATATTTTTTTTCTTCATTTGAATTTTCTTCTTTTTTTCTTTTTATATTCGTTTGGGTTCGTGGAAATAAGAATGCATTTAATTGTAAATTTTTTATAATTGGTTCATAGGAAATGAATTTTAAAGATTTTTTTCTTCTCTAAAATTATATTTTTTGTTATAAAATAATAATTTTTTTTTTCTCAATAAAATTGTTACAAAATAAAAGCTAGAATGTTTTATATTTTTGAAAATGAGAAAAAAACTTTTGACGAATAAAAAAAGTTAAGTATTAAAAAAAAAATTCTTTATAGTATAGACAAAATTTTATTTATTTTAGTATAAAAAAAATTGTTATATAGCATAAAAAGTCAATTAAATTTTCGCATAATCGCATTCTACGCTCAATCAAATTTTTCCCATTCAAAACAAGAATTACCGACATACACAAAAATATGAAAGTTGAATTGCTAGAATATAGATTCAATAAATTATTCAAAAATTTCGTTCTTAGTCGCCTTACCCACAGTCAAATCCATAAAGATTTGCGTAATTACAGTGTAAATTAGCAAAAAAAATTTGAGACATCGTTCCATTTTTTCCTTGAAATAGCACCAATTTCATAATTTGATTCTTATTATTCTCTATTTAATTTTTATTCAAAAGTTTTTACTTAAAATTTACATAATGAGCTTTTAATTCTTTCCAGATAAATTATTGCAAATTGTAAATTTATTTTCTAACATTTAAAAAATTTAAAAGCTAAACTCAATCTAAATTAACTTTTTTGTAATTTTGCAACAAAAATTGATCTTTTTCTTTTAGCACCATTTTCTAAATTTGCTTGCGGTTCCACAACATCAATATGAGGCTCAACAAGATCCACTTCAGGCTCAATCATATTTATTAAATTTAGGTTCAAAAAATTATTAAAAATATATCAAATTTCACAAGTTTGTATAGCCAGATGGTTTGTGTGTTAGTTCAGTCAGAAAATTTGATTCCAGTCAGAGGGATAAAATCTAACGAAAGCCTCTGCAGAAAGGGACCAATGTTTTTACCTTTTAAACGCAAGTTTAGTTTGGAATTTTCCGTATTTCATCAGATACAAGTAAAAACAAATAGAAAGGTATTCGAGTCAAAAATTACCCTTTATTTGAGTTGCTTCTTTAAAAAAATGTGGCCTGTTTAAAAGAAAATTAACCAGTCACTTGTCAATCTAAAACATGTATTTTCTTAATTCTAATAGAAGAAAAAAAAAATGAATAAAATTGTTTAATTCGAGACATTTTTTTGGATTAAAATATTTTCGAATAGAAGAAACACTTTTGATTAAGTTATTAATTGATTTTTTTATAGCATAATCCGAAATACTGAACCTTTGCTAAATAACAAAAGAGTACTTTTTTTTTTATTTTTGATTTGTAAGATCGAATTATGTGGATGTTAAGTGATAAAGCCAATATACACTTATCCAATTTTTCTTTTTGTATTTTTTCTATGATTTTTTTTTCGTGTAATTATTTTTTTTTATTTATGTGTTTGGATTGATAACAAATAAAAAAAAATACTTATTTCTTTTTCCCGCCTATTTTATGCGAAATAATAGCTATCATGTTCACAAAATAAAATTTCTAGTCTTTTGCAACATACTGTATTAGACTTCCAAAAAGATTTTTTATTTAAAAAATAATTATGGAATATTAAGTTTTTCCAGAGCAATTACAAATGCCAGCACCTTCTTTTCAGCTATCATGATTCCAATCTTAATAAAAAAAAAGCATGTATTTTTAAATTTATGAACAATTAGAGTAGGAAATAGATATTTATATTGGATCAAAATTATTAATTAAAATTTGTTAATTGTAGACAGTAGTTGTGTTTAAACAAAACATAGAACAGGAGGCTCCACCATTACTCATCAGAATAAAATAATCTGCTATAACTTTTTCAATGATTTATTTACGAGATTAAACAATTTAAAAATCATAAAACTATTTTTCATTTTTGTATGAAAGCCGTATTTCGTTTCTTTAGTTGATTTGTATTTTTAAGCCCATCAATAAGATTATCAAATTTTTAATTTTAAAAACTTTCTATCATTGAAACTAACTATTCATAATTGTTTTTACACAACAGTTTCCCTAAAAATTAAAATAAAATAAATTGATTTTTTTCTAGTCATTTAACTGACAATACATATTTTTTAATAGATCATTAGAATCTCATACACTCAGAGCATAGCGAACTGACTTATACTAAAAAATCAACTAATGAATCAAACAGTCTATAATTAATATTGCTTTAATTTTTAAAATATCAATTAAAATGCTTTGATTTAAATCAAATCGAAACATTATTTCTACTCTAAATAATTAATAATTAAACTATGACTAATTGTTTCCTTACCGATCATGGTGAAAAATTATATTAAAAAAATATCTATGAGTGCAATGAAAATTTTACACCAGACAGATAAAATCATTAAATCAAAAATTTATTTTGACATGTTAATATTTCGAATAAAATTTAGAATTAGGTAATTTTTTTGTTGTGTTACAGTGTGATAGCTTAAAAAAATCTAATTTTAAAAATATTGATCAATTTATATTTATTTTCTTTAGTCAATTAAATGTACTATTCTTATTTTATATTAAAAAATAATTGACAAAAATAAGCTTTGATTTTAAATTTCCTTTTCCTTAACCGATTTTAAATATCCTGATATTAATCGAAAAATCAAAATTTTAATTTTTCTAGTTTCTTATTAAGGTGATATGTTTATTGATTTATTTATTGTCTTGTTATCTCAAATGAAAATCGTTCTTATTCATTATCTTATACTATAATCTTTATCTATTCAAAATAATTTATGAATAATGATTCTCTAAATACTTTGCTGAATGCTTTACTGAACAGAAAACTTCAAAGCAATGTTAGATCTTAAATCTTTTTGTGTTTTATTGTTTTGTTGTTTTGCTGAAGAAATTAAAACAAAAAATCGGAAATATTAGAAAGAATGCATGACAAATAATCTATTTATGCTCTTAACATTCTTAATTAATTACCCAAAAACTATAGCAAAATGTCAATTAATGGTATCAAGTCAATTTTTAGCCTATTTTATTTGTCCTTTTTTAGAGAAAAATTTTTTTATTAATTAAAAAAAAATTAGTGTTTTTTTTTATAGATTTTAATTCTAAATTAAAGATTTTTACCGGGCCGAAAACTATAGCTTTGGTTTCTAAATGAATATTTTAAATATTTTAACAACAGATTATGGAATTTATCGATTATGAACTAACTTTAAAAATAGTACAACAATGGTCAAAACTAGAGCCTAGCAAAGCCATATTGCAAGTAAAGCGAATACCTTTCTCGTCACAAGTAAACACATTTGATAAATCAAATGAATTTGAAAGATGAAATTTTTCAGTGGCTCACATTCGGCAGAGACACCTAATTAGAAGATCTTTTTTTGTTTTTTTTTTTATTTTTTAATTATGACATTTATAAACCTCATCACATGCACAGGAAACAGTCGAATTTACTACCATAGCTTCAAGAAAGCTTTACCAAAAGGGTCGCAGTATTAACTACTACAACTTAAATTGCTACATACAGGGTCAAATTTTTGTTTAATTATAATTAAATTTATGCTATTTTTTTTTAAATGTGCGTTTTTTTAGTTCTTGTCTTATTTCGTCAAATAAAAATAAAATAAATATTAAATATTTTAAATTAACACCATAATTAAAAGAATTAAATTAACAAGATGTTTAGTTTTATAAACTATCTTAAGAAAATTTAATTTCTTTAAAAATATTTAAGCTTCATTTTTTTTGGGCTTTATAATGTTAAAAAATGCAGAAAAAATATCTATAGTCAATTAGAAAATCATAAAGCTATTTTCAGCAAAGTATTAGAAAGAATCGTTTATAACATGTTTTTTTAAGTGTCTACATAATATTTTTCATTATTTACTAAGCGATATAATATAATCTCTAGTCTTAAGTATTTAATTAACTGGAAAATTAAGAAAAAAACGTTCATTTATTTGATTTAAAAAAAAAAATTATATATCAAAAATATAAATGCATACTTTTGAGGACAACATCATTATTAGTTAAATCTGTGAAAAAAAATTGCTTTTAATAATTTCTGAAATAATAGTAAATTAATAATTAAAGTAAAAATAATAAGTATAAGAACTACAGAAGACTGCGTTTCAAGAAAATCTTTAAGTAACTTGGTTGGTCTTTTTATCTGATATATTAGTAATCTTGTATTTTACATTTATTTTTGTATTTTTACAGAACATGGGAAACGGGACTAAAAAGAGAACTAAAGCATCCCAGAAATGCTTTACGATTTCACACCCAAATTATTTTTCAAATATTTAACTTAAATAAATGCTTTAAAATTTAATATTTTTGAAAATTTTCTTGAAACCATTTTTAAATTGCAAAAAAACAAAAAACGCTATGCCTTAAATTATCTATTGGATTTTTTAAGCGTTTTTTGATTGATTAATTGTTTTAAATTTTTAAAAAGTACTTAGTTCCTTGACTTTTTTAATAGTTAATTTCAAAATTTATTTTCAAATTTTTTTTTTTTCAAATAATAAATTTCTTCTAAAAAAATTAAAATTAATTTTCAGTGATAATTATTCCAAATGAAGGGTTGAAGAATTTTTAACTATGCTTTCAGGTATATATCACGAAAGAGCTCATCATGGGAATAACATGGGCAGAAGCAAGGATAAAGTATGTAAGATGGACTTGAGTGCAAATCAAAAGTAATGCTACTATGCTCCATAAGGAGTGAATACGATAAAACAAAAAATTTCTCTCCATTATTAGATCTTGCCATTTGTTCAATCAGGTTCCCGCTATTCACCAAATTATAGCTTCAATTTTATGAGCTATATTTTTTTCATTTTTTCTTTTGAAATGCTCGATTGTTTAGTAATTTGTTGATTCAATTCAAGACACAAGCATTGATTCTAAACACGGGTGATTTCATTTTTTAAAATTGATTAATTTTTTTTTAAAAATAGATCTATTAAAGAATGTCTTTGACATTAAAATAAAATTAAACGATTATTTTGCAATTGACCTGATACTTCGTACTAAATTGCTTATCTAATTTAACTTATATAAAATACAATAAATCATTAGTGACTATTTTATGTCAAAATTACTTGATAAAAGATAGTTTTCTTTCCAAATTAGAAATATTTATGTTTTGAATAAACAAAAAAATGTTTTAATTAGAAATTAAATGTAATCTAGTTTTAAAATTTGATTCGTAAATGTGACAAATAAACTTTTCAAATTATTTAGTATTTGTTATTTAAAAATCAGTTTCTAAGACATATAATATTGCGAAGCAGTAAACATGCTAACGTAAAATTTTATAATTTACAATATTATGCAAAATAGTATAAAAAGCCAAATAACATGATCAGTCTGTTTTTTTTTTATATATTTAGAATAATGCTAAAAATCAACTGAATTAATATGGAAAACTACCTTATTTCGATTTGTGGCTCAGAACTTTGGGTAACTTGAAACTTAATTAAGCATCTTTATTTAGACATTTTTTTAGAATCCACGTGCTGTCTACGATGAAAATCCAGATTTCACATTTTGTTTTCAACACACTCTTCTGGCTTGGATACCATGCCTGTTTTTGTGGCTAGCTGCTCCATTCTGGATCTTTACTTTGAACAAAAGAGGTCCAAACAAAATAAAAATCTCATTTCTTTTCATCTTCAAACTAATTCTGTACATTTGTTTGGTACTTGTTGAATCGACAAACATTTACAATGCTTGGAGAGAATCGTCTGCATCAGTTTATTTTCTAACTCCAATCATAAAAATATCTACTTTTGTAATTTAACTAATAATTTTTTTTTCAAATCTTATTTTAAAATTTAAATATTTTTTTTAAAGATTCTTGTGGCTTCAATATGCCATTTAGAAAGAAAAAGTGGCCGACGTATTTCACCAATTTTGTTTGTATTCTGGCTTTTGTTGACTTTGTCATCAGCCATAACACTTCGGTCCAAATTATTGTCTCATTTTGCCTTGGTTTCTTACTCAGATAGAGGCAGACTCAAACTCTATGAGCATGATGTATATCTTTTTTACTTCTACTTTAGCCTCATCCTTGCCAATTTGATAGTGTCAACTTTATCTGAAAAAGTCCTTTACAGAGTAGTCATATCAGTGAGTGTTAAAAAAAATGTAGATAAAAATTGAAATAAAAATATTTTATATTTTTTTCTAGAAAAATACTCCTGAGCAAAATTCTTCTTTGCTTTCAAAATTGACTTTTTGGTGGATAAATCCGTAAGTGTTTTTAAAATTCGAATTCAAAAGAGCTAAATTTTGTTTCTAGCTTGATAAATACTGGATTTAAGCGAGATTTTACTAGAGAGGACTTGTTTGAAATAGATGATAAAGAATTGTCAGAAGCCGCAACGAGCAAATTGGAAAACATTTGGAACCCTCTGGCCAAAGAGTAACAACTAAGCTTAATTAATTTAGTTTAAAAAAAAAATTTTTTTTTTTTTTCTTTTAAGATATATTAAAAAAATTCGAACTATAGAAGAAAACAAAAATTTTACTATTATTGATAACCAAGATCAAAACGAAACATATCAAAAGTTAAATCCAAATGTAAATTTAATTAGGAGAAAATAATTTTTTTTTGGTTTAAATTTTAAAATTAACATGTTTAGACAACTCATGATGAATTGGATGTGGAAATAAAAAATTTGAATGAGCCATCTCTAGGTCTTTGCATGTTGAAGATTTATATTTTAAAATTTATTGGTATCATTGCCATAAAGTGCGGTCATGATATTTTAAATTTTGCCAAACCAATATTGCTTGAGTATTTATAAAATAAAATTCATATTCTAACAAAAAAATAAATCAATTTTTTTGTAAGCAAACTGATCACTTTTGTCCGAGATAAAGACCAGAAGATTACAGTGGGAATTTTTTACATATTTTTGCTATCGCTGTCCTCGCTATCACAAACTCTGATAGCGCAACACTACTATCATTCAATTTTTTTGCTTGGCAACCGAATGAAGATTGGACTCATGAGTCTTGTTTACAAGAAAAGCCTGCGTTTGTCGCCGTCCGCACGCAAGTCAACAACTGTCGGCGAAATGACTAATCTAATTACGACCAACACCCAAACATTCGAGTCATGTGTTTTTCATCTCATCGGTCTCATATCGACCCCTTTGCAAATATTCATAAGCACTTGGATGCTCTATAAATATTTGGGATATGCAACTTTTTTTGGTCTAGCCTCGATGCTTTTTTTTCTACCATTGAACGCTTTCTTTGCTAAAAAATCAAAAAAAATTCGCCGAGATAAATACAAAATACAAGATAATCGCATAAAAATGATGAATGAAATTTTGTCTGGAATAAGAGTAATCAAATTTTATGGTAAAAAAATAGATTTTTTTATTTATATGAGAGAGTCCAAAAATTTTGCGTTTTTTTCTTGAGACCGACCTTTTTCATTCACAAATATTTTTCATTTAAAAAATACTTTTTTTTTTATTACACCATGCTAGAAGTTTGCCATGCTAGAAGATTTGAATATAAGGTTAGGAGAAGTTTGTTTTTTTGTCTGTAAAATAATTGAATAAATACAGCAACTGCCTTTTTTGATTAAAAGCTTTCAAATTGGTTCAAAATGGTCGCCAAGACATTACACATCAATTCAAAAAAAATTTATTGAATGTTTGGATAGATAATAAAAAAGAGCTAATTATAGGATTTTTAATTTTTGCCAACTGGACATTTTACTTCAACTTCACTAACATTAAAATCTTTGAATTTTTGAAGAATTAACGTAGTTATTTGATTTTAAAGACATGTGATAAATAAAATTAAGAAATGTATTTTTATATCGAACACTAGTTGAACATTTTTAATCTGTGCCATAAACTAAAAGTCGAAAATGCACTAAAATATGCCCAAAATTAAGAACTAGTCTTTAAGAAAAAATTTAACCAGTGTTCTTTATATAAGAACATGTAATTATTGTGCATTATGCCATAATAATGACATGTCTTAAAAATCGAGCAATTACGTTAAAAGCAAGATAAAAAAAATTAAACTAGTAATAGTAGTAGTAGTAGTAGTTAATACTGCGACCCTTGCTGAGCCATTTGTCCAGATTATTTTTGAAGTTGTTTATTGATATAGAATGAATAATGTGATGAATTTATTCTATTTATTATTATTTATTAATTATTTGTAATTTCTGTACCGAGCTATAGCTCCTTCAGATTAAAAAAAAGAAAAACAAAAAATGAATAAAAATAA
>PJRA01000444.1:926384-953973 GCA_016987375.1 Brachionus koreanus | reverse complement strand
AATTAAAAAATATTTTAGTAAAAATAGCAAATTAATATTCGAATATTGTTGATAAATTGTCATAGAATTATTTAAAATTGATTGGCGAGTATGATTTCATTACTTCTCGTATTCTATTGTATAAATAACATATTTAACACCAGTTTTTAATTGTACTAAAGATCTTCGGTTTTCTTTCGCTCCTTTTTAAATTCATCAATCAACTTATACACTAAAGGATGTTTACATAACATTGAACTAAAAGCATTGTGCCAAGCTTCAACATAATTATAATTTAAAATCGTAATTTTCCATTTTAAAGTTGCTTTTTTTTTCTCGCTATATTTTTTTGCTATTTATTAATATTTGCTAAATTAAACATGCTTATTTGCTAATTAGATCTTGCTATTTTTTAGTCTGTTCTTATAATACAGAGCCGAAATGGACACCATGAACTTATGACAAGCTCTAAATTAGGTCTTACTAGTGCTGTATAAAGCATTCTTTATTTTAGTCAATGTTCAACTTCTTAAAACTTTTAGCTATCATACCAAAAACACGATTTCAACAAGAGGTACAATATTTTATTTGGTTACCCCATTTTAAATCATTTTGAATATAAACACCTTGATCCTTTTCAATAATTGTTTTAGTTAATTTCCTTGTACCATATAACTATATTTTTAATTTTATTTAAAATTAACTATTTACATAATGGCTTACAATATGTCTAAAATCTGACTCAAATAGGTATTTAAAACAGGTCTTAAAATTTTGGATATCAGCTTATTTCCTTTCAATTTTAGACATCTTTAATGAAAAACTTTACAACATGAATATTTTTAATTTTTTTTTATCCAAAAATGATTCTGTAAAAAGTTTGTGTCACTAAAATTAGGTGTGGGCAATAACTAAGCATTTTATTTTTTAGTAATTTTTAAGAACATTGAGTGCGTTGCACATTTACAGAGTTATTCTGCTAACTTAATTTCGGCGACAACAATTTTCTTATCAACTGATACAACTTACAGAATGAATTTTAAACATTTAGAAAGAAAATTATTTTAAATTTAAAATTTTTCTTTCGATTATTTTCACTACTAGCTTAGCTGGTTTAGATGAATCTAACCATTAATTTCTTTTATTATAACATCATCGCTAGATACTGCTATTGCTGATATGCTTTTTAAAATCAAATAAACAAAGAGTTGGACATTTCATTTTGAAAAGAGCATTCAATTTTGTTTATTTAGCATAAGAAGAAGTTTACTAAAATTGAAAATATTAAAACTTTTAAGAAACGCCAAGTTTTATGACTCAATTTAATTTTTACATTTTGCTAATTTTTAATTTTTAAACAGGCTGGGAGATTTCATTTGAAAAAATAGTCAAAAAATTACGGACTAGTGAACTAGCTAATTTAATCAAAGCCGCTCTATTGAGCACTCTGTCAGGTTTTACTTGGTCATGTGCACCTTTTATAGTAGCAGCCGTATCATTTTTGGTCTACATTCTAATTGACAAAGACAATAATCTAGATCCGAACACGGCTTTTGTTAGTTTGACGCTTTTTAATATGCTTCGATTTCCATTGAATTTTTTGCCTTATATCATTCAAGGACTTGTTCAAGTAAATTTTTAAGCAAATTTTTTTTTTCTTTTTCTCTGATCAAATATTCAAGTTAAATGTGTCATTGACTCGAATAAGAAAATTTTTACTCAAAGATGAAATCAAAAGCGAAGATGTTTCTCATAATGATATCGAAAATACTGCTGTTAGAGTTGAGAATGCTAGTTATAGCTGGGATAAAAAAGAGATTTCTTTAAAAAAGTATTTAAAATAAAAAATTTTTAATTAATTTTGCTTTATTAATTAAAAAAAAAGTTTGAATTTTGATGTTAACAAAGGAGAACTAGTGGCAAGTAAAAAGTCGTTTTCCTATCAAATTTTAAAATTGTGTTATTATATTTTTTCATTAGTAATTGGCAGAGTGGGCTCGGGAAAATCCAGTCTTTTGTCTGCATTGTTAAACGAAATGCATCTGATGGAAGGCAAGCTCAATTTGAATGGATCTACAGCCTACGTAACTCAACAAGCCTGGATTCAAAATGCCTCTATTAAAAAAAATGTTCTGTTCAATTTGCCATGCAATGAGATTTTTTATGAGAAAATTTTGGATGGTTGTTGTCTGTTGCCAGATCTGGAAATTCTACCTTCAGGCGACAAGACAGAAATTGGCGAAAAAGGAATTAACTTGTCTGGTGGACAAAAGCAGCGTATTAGCTTAGCCAGAGCTGTTTATTCAAATGCCGATATTTACATGCTTGATGATCCGCTCAGTGCCGTAGATGCTCATGTTGGCAAGCAAATATTCGACAAAGTTATCGGTCCGGCTGGTCTCCTTAAAGACAAAGTAATCATATGAAAAAATTGCTAGATTAATTTTAATTTTATTTTAAATTAATAAAGACAAGGCTTTTTGTTACAAATTCACTAAGTTTTCTTAATCAATGTGATAGAATTTTTATGTTTGAGAATGGATCCATTGTTGAAATGACAACTTTTGAACACTTGAAGTCAAAAAAAGGAAAAATAATTGATTTCTTGAAAAGTTTTAATGACATTAAAGAAACAAACCAAGAATTTATAAGTGAGACTTTTTTGTTAGGAACTTAAAAGCAATTTAATTCTAAAATTTAAAGAGTCGTTTGATTCATTAGATGAAAAAAGTGATCAAGTTAAAACTGCTGAGACCAATGTTGAAAAATTAAAGAAGAAAAATGAGAATAATGAGACCAAAATTGGCGAAAAATTGATCGAAAAAGAAAAAATTCAAAGTGGTAATGTGAAAATAAGCGTGGTACTCGAATATCTTAAGGCTTGTCGACTGTGGCTCAGTGCAATATTCATTTTAATGTATATTCTAAGCATGGCATCTGATATGGCATCCAGTTTCTGGCTAAGCGACTGGTCAAATAAAGTCGACCAAGAAAAGTCAACTTTGGCAAACAATTCTACTTTAAGCAGCGAAAATTCCAAATTTTTTCGCTTAGGAGTTTATGCATCTCTTGGATTTTCTAAATGTAAAGCTATTTTATTCTAAACATGACTCTATTTTTTTCAGTCCATTTCAAAAAATCAAATATTTTCAATTTAAAAAAAAACAACTGGTAAAACAACTTAGCCAAAGCTTTAGTCCATTTTGCAGATACTTTGCACATCTTTAGCAGACTTTGACTTTTGTTGTGCTTTTAAGTACGTTGCATGTGCTTTTATATTTAACACACTATTGCTAATCAGAACGAAAACCTTGTACTACAACTTTTTAGACTATATTTGTTTACGTCTAAGAGAACTATGTATTGCAAGGGCCAGTAGAGAAAGAAAAATTGACGAAAGGATACAAAGCAAAAGAGCTAGAAAAAAAAAGAATTTTGAGAGGTGTTTGCTTAGAAAATTGAGAAGCAAAGAGTAAGCACAAGTAGCTAAACTATAAGCCTATGCAAAACCGTACAAAACAAAATAATTAACTTCACAAAACCCACAAAGGCCATTTAATTTTTTTGATTTTTGACTTTTGTTTTTTAACTCAGCAATGATAGATTCAGCTTTTTTCTTATTTTCTCAAAATATAATTGACTAAAAACTATCAAAAAATTTCAAATTTCCTTTTTTTTTAGTGAATAAAAGTGAGAATTTTAGCTTTTGAAAAATTTCTTTTTTTAAGTTTAAATTTATTAATGAGACACTTTAAAAATTTTTTCGAAAAATTTATTTAAAAAAGTTCTAATATTTAAAAACAAAATGATTAATCTTATTTCAACCAAAAAATATTTAATTTTCAATTTTTTAAAAAGGGGTTCAGAAAAACCGCGTTGTTTGGTGAAACCCATGCAATTTCAAAATTTAAAAAAATTGAAAAAAATTTTTTTGTTCCCGAAAAAAAACCAAATGAATTTTTGAAATTAATTTTTACTTTAAGCACTAATAAGTCTCATGGCTAATATGCTGTTTGTTGGCATGTTTATAAAAGCGTCAAAGTCTCTGCATGAA
This sequence comes from Brachionus koreanus, assembly GCA_016987375.1. NCBI lineage: Eukaryota > Metazoa > Rotifera > Eurotatoria > Ploima > Brachionidae > Brachionus > Brachionus koreanus. The sequence goes on along the minus strand of PJRA01000444.1, from coordinate 949,940 downwards.
AAGCTGCTTCATTCTGTTTTGAGAGGAAATTTGAGATTTTTCGAAACTACACCAATTGGACGAATAGTCAACCGATTCACCAAGGACGTTGAAGCAACTGAAGAGAGCATTCCTTATTCTATTAAATCTCTAATCGAATGTTCACTCTCTTTGCTATCAACTGTGACAATTATTTCAACCTCAACTCCAATCTTCTTACTAGCTTTGTTGCCCATTTCAATATTCTACATATTTGTTCAAGTAAAAAAAAAAATTTAATTCTTTTTAATTTTAAATTTTAATTCAATTTTTAAAAATATTTAAACAGCGTTATTTTGTTCCTTCAAACAGACAATTAAAAAGATTGCAAGCTGCCACTAAAAGTCCAATATTTTCCCATTTTAGGTTAATTTAAAGACATTTTCCGATTTAGCATAGTTTAATTTCTTTAAAGTGAATGCCAAGCTGGTGTTAGCACAATACGAGCTTACGATGCGCAAAATCGTTTCATAAAAATAATGCAAGAAAACATTGATGAATATCTGGTTCACTATTACTGCAATACAGTGTCAAATAGATGGCTAGCTCTCAGACTAGAAATAGTAAATTAAAAAGAAAAAAATTCAATCAATATTTATTCTTTGTAGATAGGAAATGTTATCACAATTTTGGCTGCTTTTTTTGCCATCACAAGTAGGAATTCATTGAGTGCAGGCCTTGCTGGCCTCTCAATTTCCATATCGTTGAGCATCTCATCAAATTTAAACTGGTTTGTTCGAACAGTATCTGAGTTCGAGGCAAACATTACATCAGTGGAAAGAATAATCGAATATTTTGAAATTAAACATGAAGTATAATTATGCATGTTTGTTTAAAGTATTTTAAATACATTTTTAAATTATTGTTTAATAGCCAGAATGGACAAATGAAAATAAGCCAGATAAAAGCTGGCCCCAAAAAGGGAATATTATTTTTGATGACTATTCAATCAAATATCGCCAAGAGCTCGACTGGGTTCTTAGAAGACTAAATTTCAGTGTTATGCCTGGTGAAAAAATTGGAATAGTTGGTCGAACCGGTGCCGGAAAAAGCTCGCTTACACTAGGTCTATTTAGAATGCTAGAATTCTATTCAGGAGCTATTTTAATTGATGACATTGACATTGAGAAAATTGGACTGCATGATTTGAGACATAAACTGACAATAATACCTCAAGAATCGGTCATTTTTTCAGGCACCATTCGCATGAACTTGGATCCGTTCGAAATATATTCAGATGAAGAAATATGGAAAGCGCTAGAACAGGCTCATCTAAAGGACTACGTCAAAGGTCTTGAGAAACAACTAGAGCATGAGTGTTCTGAAGATGGCAGCAATTTAAGTGTGGGTCAGAAGCAATTAGTTTGTTTAGCAAGAGCTTTGCTCAGAAAGACCAAAATATTGATACTAGATGAGGCCACGGCTGCTGTAGACCACAATACAGACGAATTGATCCAGCAAACTATACGAAACCAATTTAACGATTGTACTGTGTTGACAATTGCTCATAGGTTAAATACTATATTGGATTATTCAAGGATACTAGTGCTTGACAATGGCAGAATTGTTGAATTTGACACTCCCAAAAATTTGATCGCAAATCCAAATAGTTTGTTTCATTCAATGGCATATCATGCCGGTTTAATCAAAAAAAAAGGTTCAGAAATAAAATAGAAAAATTTTGAATAAATTGTTTAAAAAATGATGAAAATATTTTTTTTTTATTTAAACTTTGTTTTTATAACAAGTGTTCAAAAGCTTTTAAAATGAAAAAAAAAATTTCTTCAGTTATTGAATATAATCTAATAATTAGAAAAATATAAAAACCAAGTTGTTACAATTTTTATCAACAGAAATTGGCAATCTGAAACACTTTATCTAAAAATGACGAGTGTCGTTTAATTTTTTAATAATTAATGTATGTTTCTCTAGGGTCTGTTCTTGGACCAATTTTATTCATTCTATACATAAATGACCTACTAAATTGTGTTTCATATGAGATACAGATGTATGCTGTTGATTCAAAAATATTAACAATAATATTATTGTAAATCAAGTTTATGAAAAGTTTTGCATTTTGGAAGACTGAATGAGAGGCATATAGTATAACTCATACCAAAGAAAAGAGTGAGAACGTATTACTAGAGGTTACTAGCTGCGAGAGGGATTTAGGAGTGATGGTATCTTCTAATTTAAAGTGGACTGCGAAGGTAAAGAGTGCATGTACAAAAGCTAATAAGATCCTAGGAATGCTAGAGCGAACGTTAGATAGTAGAGATAAGAGCTTATGAGCAAAATTATATATATCTGGTATGGTAAGACCTCATCTTGCAGTGCAGTGTGTCCAAAAAGTCCAGAAACGGGCCACAAAAATACCTTTAGCTTTGATAGCTATGGACTATGAAATGAAATTATTGAAGATTGTGCTAACAAAACTGAATGAAGGAAGAGTAAGAGAAGATTTGATCAAAATTTATAAACCAGCCAGTGAACTGGAAAATGCTCAGCTATCTAAAGTTCTGTTATCTGTATCAGAAGAGAAATGGGCAATATTAAGAGGCAAAAGTATGAGAATGCACAGGAAAACTAAGAAACGATTTTGCAAGTGCAATGACTGCCCGGCATGTTTTCTTCTTAAATAGAGTGGTCTCTCTATGGAATAGATTGCTTGATAGTGTTAAAAAATACAAATCCATCGAAGCTTTCAAAGTTGCCTTGGACAAATTCGATGGATATGGCTGTTTCAGCTCCATAATGCCAAGCAGTAATGGGCTTAAATATTCTTTTTAGAATGTCGCAGCAAGAACTACTAACTAACTAACTTACTAGTTTATTTTTAAAGGCAATAAAACTGGTTAATATAAGTCCCTGGTCTTTTTTTCATTTTTTTTGACTTTTTGTTCAAAAGTTATCAAAAAAAACCTAATATTCGACTTTTTTCAAAAATATTAAGCATTCATGTTCTGTTTTTCATATCTTGCGAAACGAAGATAGAAATATTTTCAAATTTTATAATAATATTAAGCTGAGAATAGGCTATAGATAAAAGTTTTATCATTTTATCATAAAACATGAATTTAATATATTTTTTGATGAGCTATAACAAGGTATTGTGAAATTGAAATACAAACAAAACAAAAATTCTTCCTTTTATGATAAAATATTTAAAAAAATACTTTGTTGCACATTTTTTATTTAAAATATTTTTCCTCATTCAAAAATAAAAGACAAAAATTAAAGCATCAATAAGATTGTAATTGATTATTGATTTGCGTTTTTTTGCATTTATTTTTTAAATATTTTATTAGAGTTTATTTAAATTTATCAAAATAGGAAGAAATTTTGTTTTTTTTTATTTGAATTTCACAATATTCTTAATATTCACAAATTTGTTAATAATAATTAGTCACAGTAGTAATCTTTCGTATAAGACTTAATACTTAATTCCATAAAATCATTAACAATCAAATCAAAAATGTCATGTCAATTCGAAATGATAAAATAATCATTATTCTATGAGCATACTAATTTTAAAATTTTACCTATTTATCTTCAAAAAAACAAAAGTAGTTCAAATAAGCATTTAAGATCCTAAAATATTCTTTTTAATCAGGAATTTAACTAATAATTTTAAATTACCTCTAAATAAATGTTTTTTCAGCAAAAGTAAAACAGAAAAATTATTTCAAAATAAATTTTGATCATTCGTAACTCAAAAATCTTATTTTTTTTTAATGCAAAAGTTATTTTTTAAATATCAGTTTCCATGTGAAAAATAAGATTACATGAAAAATGATACAAGTTTTACTTTAAACTTCTACTCGACTTAAACAATATAAAAAATCGGCTTTAAAGTTTAAAAAAAATTAACAATCATTTTATTTTTATGTTCAAAAGTTTGATAATTGTCTTAAGAGTCAAAGTTTTTGACGACCAAAATGATTGCTCAAATTTTTTTTTAAATATTGAATAAAATCATTGATTTAGAATATGTTTTCGATTAATTTAAATTTTATATTTGGATCTAATTATTAAATTTTATAATTTTAAGTTAAAATTAAATTCATTAGCAAAGAAACTAAAAAGAAATGAAATTTACAATCAAATAAATAACTTGAGTTTTTTTTCTAATTTATATTTGTTGTCAGGTATTAAAATTAAAATAGAAATAACATAAATAAAAAATGGAGTCTATTGTACAATGAATTTTTTTTTCAAGTTTATTAGAAATAGCTAAATTTTTTCGAAAGTGCTTTTAAAATTAGAGAAAAAAAAAGTCTCATTAAATTTTTCTAAATTTTTGATCTTAATAAAACAAAAAAACTTTAGGAATTAACCTTTTTGAAAAGATATATTTGTGAGCAAATTATTAATAAAAAATTATTTTCACGAGTAAATTTTTAGTCTAACTTTTACAAATATAAAACTTACGTAACTATTGATGTATTTAAAGCTATCAATATGCTTCATATTTGAGAGATAACATTTTGAAATTAAATGAAATGTTAAAAAGTTGGTTTCAATCCAGAATACCTGTAAGCCAGAGAATAAATATTTTGATTTATTTTTTTGTTTTTTACTTTTTGCTGAATATCAAGACAAATATAAGCAAGTCTAAATAAATTATTTTTTTATATGAAATTTTAACTAATGTGAAAAATTAGCTTATAGTTTTTATTATTACAATATTTTGCCTGGATGCTTTTAAAGTTGAAAAACTATGGTTTTACATGCATTAAGATTCACAAGTTTTAGCCAAAATTTAGAGATTTTTCCTATATTTGATTATTGCTTTATCTTTTAAGCATAGAAATGAATAATAAAATAAATATATCATAAATGAATTTTTAATTTCATACACAATAAATACTAAAAAACCCTTGAAACTCTCATTCGCTTGTTGGTACATCATGCTGGCTTGTAAGCCCAACAAAAAAACATCAAAACTAAATATAAGGTTATTTATTGATTTTTAAAGAAATATTTCTAATTTTATATTTATGTGAGACATTATGAAATTTTTAGCTCCATTTTTTCAAACCATTTGTTGCCGTATTTATTTTGACACTTTGAAATTATATTTGCTTAAAGCATTTGTCTCTATTAGCTTGAGAAACATGACTTGAAATAGAATCTTATCATTGAGAAAGTATCACTTAAATTTAAAAAATTTAAGAAAACAAAATTCTCAACTTTTCTTACGTATTTGCAATTTGCATTACTTCAGTCAAATTAACAACTATCGATTTTTAAAGCTGAATTAGTTAGAGGTGAAGCAAATAAATCACATTGCATTCTTTCTTCTAATCTCTAGTTAATAAATTATAAAATATTCGCTTTTTATTGACGTCTGAAAAAATATTTTATTTATTTTCATTTTTGTCATTAAAGCCAATAAAAGTATCTTTATTTTTATTAATAATTAGTTTAGATAGATTCAAAGTAACACAAGCTAAAAACAGATCATTTATTTAGTTTATTTTATGTATTTAGTTAAGTCTTTTTTAAATTTTGTGGTTTCATCCAAAAGACTATTTTTTTTCATCATAGAAAAGTTAAACTAAGAAGCTGTTCTAATGTTAAGTTAGAATCGAAAATTTTAGCCATAGAATTTAATCATTCAAAATAGAAATAGAAAGTTTCAGATGCCATTTTTTTGCTTAGTATGTAAATTCTTTCCATTTTCAGAAACAGTCAAATTGAATTGTTTCTCATGATTTTTCAAAATGCTGTCAATTTGAGCTTTTGATTGCTAAATTCTACTAGTACATTAGTAACAAAAAAACCTTTTAACAAAAAATTTTAACATTTAGTTTTAATTAGACGAGATGATTAAAGACCTGCCTTCAAGGTGAATTCAAACTTTATTCTTGACTAAATAAATTTTTCATTTTTATCAATCAAGATAAAATTTAATTTAAAAATAATAAATTTTTTTGATAAAGAGAAAATTTGTCAATAGGGTCAAAAGTAAGAAAATTTCACACCATTTTCAATTTGGATAAATTTTATTTTCTAAGTCACGTGCTTACTTTAAATTAAGCATGGCCGATTAAAATTAGAAATAACAGAGATTTTTTTTAGAAAACCGGTTTTAGTTGTTTAAATAAAAAAAAAAATTTTGTCTTGTTGATTAGCATAAAATTTTATTTGAAATGATGATAGAAAAAAGCATTTTTTTAGGATTTTGAACTATGTTTTAGATATGGGACAAAATAAAACTTTTATTACTTAACAAAAAAGAAATAGAAAATTTTATCTGTATTTAAAATGTTTAATGTGAATTTGATCCATTAGGCCTTAATTTAAAAAAAATTAATCAAAGTAAACTACTCGAAATGTGCTCTTTTTAATTTTATTCCTTAATGAAGACAAAAATGTTTCATTTTCGGCAAACAAATAGACCGAGAAGCGTGTAGAGTATCTTTTTTCTTGGTTAATTCTATATAACTAAAAGCTCTGGCACATAATAGAGAGATTTTGACTCGTAACTAAGTTAAGATTAGCAATCGACAAGAGATTAAATTTTATGTATGAGCATAAAAACTTGGCAAATTTTATATTTTTTAATTTTATTGAGGTGCAAATTTAGAATCAAGACTTTAAGGCGACACACTACTACTGATTAAGTTTCATTAGCCTTTTAATAAAAAGCTAAACAATTTTATAAATTTTTTTTACAGTTTTTTTCGTTCAAGTCAATATTTAAATTGTTGTGTCTAAAGTGAATAATTTATCATAATAACTCATTTAATAGTCAAAAGAAAAAAAAAAGCAAGCAACCAAAAATCCATCTTGCTTTTAGAAATAAATTTAAATGTTTTTTATTTTATAAGAAAAACTACTTAGAAAATTTACCAAATGAATAGTTTACTCTTAACGATTCATCTATTTTAATTAAATACAAAATATAATCAATAAGCAAGAATTAGAGACAGGAGAGTAATTGAGAAAAAACAACGACAAGTTCATGGAAAAGCACTTTGATTCAATATGCGGATCATCCATTTGGGTATGCATTGTGACAGTGACAGTCTTTTAATTTAGCATTTAATCATGATTCTTAATTCTTAAGAGCACAAAAATTGTGTACTCGTCTTATCCGGATTTCACGCAATGCTTTCACTATACAATACTTAAATGGACACCGTGTTTGCTACTATGGCTGGTGGCACCTTTCTGGACATACATGCTGAGCCGCAAAATACAATACAAATTAAGATTTTCAATTTTGTCTTTTCTGAAAATAGTAAGAAGAAGAAAAATTATGTCTAAAATTTATTGAATTTTTAATTCAAGTTCTCCGTCATGATTTTGATTTTAATTGAGTTTTATTATTTAATGAAAGCGTACAAACAATCGAGTTATTTGGTTTATTACATGACTCCATCAATTATGATTTTAACATATGTAAGTGAAATTTTTTTGCTTGAATATTATAAATAAAAATCAATTTTTAATTATTTATTTTCAAATTAAATTTTTGGACTTTTTCGATAAAAAAAAACCTTTTATTTTAGTAAACACAGTCTATGTACATATAAAACAAAAAAAAAAACATTTTCTAAAAGTTCATTTTTAAAGTTTTAAAATGACACAACCAATCTAATTAATATTTAATAGTGATGGGTCTTAACTTAACTAATTTAGTTAAGTCGACTAAAATTTTAGTTAACCAAGATTTAGTTTTTTTTTTTTAAATGTTTATTTATTATTTTTAATGGCTTTGAATCCAAACTCTTTTTGCCATTATAGTAAAAATTATAAAAGAAGTGTCCGTACAAGTTTCAAAGAAAAATATTGTCTAGCAAACTTGCAGTCCACTGGGAAAGTTCATTGGAGATTTGGCATAGGAGGGTCAAGTCTTACCTTTATTTAGATAGATGTTTCATTTATTATGGGAAAACTATTCTAAATAAGGATTGGATACAAAACCAGATGTATTTTGTTTATTTTCTATTCTATTGACAAAATAATAAAATAAACATTCCTTTATTTAGATAGATATAAAATAACATTTTATTCTTATGCTTTTTTGTTATTAGGGTGAGTCAATAAATTTTGCGTTTTTTTTAACTTTTTTTTTTATTCATCAATAAAAAAAGCATTAAATTACGATAAGTAATAGTCAGCTAATCTTAAAATATGACTCATTATTATCAGCGAGTTTATTTTAATTATTTATTGATTTGTTTTCTGTACCGAGCTTATGTTCCTTCCAATTTAAAAAAATAAATAAATAAAATTTTTAATCAGAATAAAATAAAAAATACTAACTATAATTCAAAAAAAGAAAAAGATTGGAAAATATAAAAAATAGATAAAATGAAATAGAGAGTAACATGATACATATGTTTAAATATCTGATGGTTCAGGAAAAAAGGAGATTATAGTGAGATAGCAATTACACAATGAAGTATGGCATTCAATAAATCTTGATTCGAAACTTTTCTTATATTCTTCCATCAATTTGGCAATCAATGGAACAGAATGACTCAATCCTGCCCAGACATATCTCTCACTCAATTCAATAAGCCGACTCTAGACTGTCAGTAGTTTAAGTCTGTTAGATTTGTTATTTTTATGTTCTTCATGCTTTTATATTATATAAATTTTCACTCATTTTAATTAAAAGATTAACAGATTAAATTTTTACCTGTAAATATATAATTTTTCTATCGAAAGAATATAGATAAAGTAAAAAAAGAACAATAAAATTTTTTTTTTATTTCCAAATTATTTTTTTTTATTAATTATTTATTTTGCTTTAATTGAGTTTTCGTCATATGGGGTTTCGTTGTACGTATGATTGACTGTAATCAAATTAAGGTGGTGATATATGATAATAAGTGTGCATTAAGCTTGGAGTTTCTCTCATCATCTGTAGTCAGAGCAATCTGATCTAGAATGGCTGATCTACCTGACTCACTCTTCTTCTCCAAATTCTTATCAACACTGAATTAATTAAAATTAAACCAATCTTGTATCCTAATTACTTTGAGAAAAATTTTTCCTTTCACTATACACATTTCACGAATTATTATGATGTTGGTAATGAGCTTTTTTTCTAATAATAACGTAACACTACCAATATTTCAAAGTTTTCATTCAAAGATTTAATCTTATAAAGTTTTTTAGAATTAAATAAACAAAGAGTCATACCTGCATATTTATTTTGAAGAGCTTTCAATTCTGTTTAGTTTAACATCTAAAATTTTTAAAAAAAACCTACTTTTTAAAAGACGCAAAATTTATGACTCAACACAGTATTCATATAAAGACTTGAGAATTTTTCATCTAAAAAACTAAATCACTAAGTAAATGAACCTTTTTGCTATTGTTGCTGCAAAAAAAAACTGATTATTTTACTAAAATAAACTTTTTTTTTTAAAAACAAAAAATCCTTAAATAATTTAATGTATAAATAATATAATAATTTTTAATTTTTCAAAAGTTGTTAATTTTGTTTTTTCATCACTATGAGCGAGTGCGTGGTCTTCGATCAAGTTCATTGCTGTTTGTCTTTTGGTCAGTGTTTGCTTTGTGTTCCTCAATCACATTTAGATCAAAATTAATGTACTACATTCATTACGTAATTAAATTTTAGTAAAAATGTTCAATTAAAGCTTTAAAAATTAAAACTTTAAAAGAAAAATGAATTCGACATGACAGAAGTTTATATTTTTTACCTTTACTATGGTTTTATATTGTTTAATCTAATATTGACTACATGGTCGGAAAAATTTTACAACAAATATGAAAACAATTTAAACGAATTGGTGAGTTTAGACTTGCTAATATTTAACTGACTAATTCCTTAACCAAACTTAGAAACAAACACCGGAAAATCTGGCGCCTTTGTTGTCCAAGTTAACATTTCTATGGATTGATCCGTAATTAATCACCAACTCTAATAAATATGTTAATTTCACTAAATTAGAAATATTTAGTCTTATTAAAAAAGGCTTCAAGCGAGACTTGACTCGGGCTGATATGTGGGAGATAGATGACTGCGAGTCATCCGAAGAATTGACTCTCAGACTTGAGGCTGAGTGGAACAAATGCGTCGAGAATTATAACAGACTCGCTCAAAAACCTTTGAAAAAAGACTCTACAGCTTTATACAAAACTTCAAAAAAAGAAAACGAGAACGACGAGGCCCTTATTTTGAACGTAAATATTTTTTAATTGTTTTGTCTAGTTTTAATGTTATTTTGGCCACAATTAAAGACTATTTTGGCAAATAGTTTATTTATTTAATAAAAATTTGAAAAAAAATTAGAAAAATAAATAAATGTTAAATAAGAAATTTTAAACAATTAAAATAGAATTCAATTTATTTTGGTTTTTATTTAATTCAAAAATCAAATATATATATTTATTTAAAGTTTAAGTCCCATGGACAAATTGAAGTATGATATAAAAAAAAAAAAAAAAATTTAAAAATTATAATCAAATTAAAGTCTTTTTTACAATTATTAATTTAACTAGATGAGTTTATACCTAAGATAAAAGATTTAGTAGAAAGATATATCAAAATAAGACACAATTATGTATAAAAATCTATCTTTTGCAGATCATTTAATAAATAAAAAAAATTGGAGTAGGTTAGGCTTAATTGAAACAATAAATTTCACTGAATCAACTAGACCACGATTTTCCTCAATATATAAATGATCAATTATTGCTAGAGAAGTCTTCGAACTATAATTCAAAACATCAATATGAGTTTTTTTCTCCACATTATTAACTTGTTTGCAAAAGGAGATATTTTTCTGATCAAACTTTTCATAATTTCCGCGAAGGAAGGTCAAGATATTCCAGCACACTGAGCTGTTCTTTATTTGCTTTAAAAAGAATATCTTGTGTTTTGTGTATAGTTGTTCAATCATCTCTAACTGTAAGGTTTCTAACAAAGGTCTGATTCTGGAAAATTTCTTGATTCCTACAGCTCTTTTAATTAATAAATTTTGTCTTATGTCTAGTTCATTTAGTTTATTTTCACTTATAAAGACCAAATCCAGATGATATCGAAAAATTGATTGACAAAAATGTTTTTAGAGAAAACTTACCAGATAAAGACATAAATATATGATGATTGGATTTTAAAGAGCCTAAGGCATATTAATTAAATTTTCTATTTAATTGAAGATAAACTTCAAGGTTTAGCCCCAATTTTTTTCATTCATGATCAAACTTGAATGACTTAAAATATTTTTTATTAATAAAATCTAAAGAATTGACATATGTTTTCATGTTAAGTAAAAATATTAGGCATAATTTATTTTCCGACTTATGAAAAGATTAGAAAAATCAAGTTAATTATTTTGTGTTTACTCTAGAAGTATGCTTATGCCAAAAACAATACTAATCAGAAAATACTACATTCGCTTTTTCTATTAAATCAATTTTCATTTAATCACTTTGATTTGAATAAATTCTTAAATCCAATACTCTAACAGTTAGTTATACAGCAATACTTGAACTTTTTCTTCTTTACATATTTAAATAGATATTTATCTTGAAATCTTTAGACAGAAAAAATCAATTAATTCTTTATTCGAATATTTTTAAAAAGCAATATTAAAATAAACATAAAAAAAAATTATTTTAAGTTTGTGTAGTTGAATTTAAAAAAAATCTAAAATAAATAAATTATCCCTATCATGATAATAATCCACGAAATTCAAAACTTTACTGCTATCTGAATGAATGAAATGAATTACACATTTTCGGGGCACTGTGAATTTTGGAACAACAAACAAAAACAAAAATTTAAAATTCCGAAAAGTGTAAAAATAGTCCTGCAAAATGTATCAATTGATACAAAATATGTATTACCCAAATTTAGTCTGTGAAAAAACTCTGCAATGTTACAAAACAGTATTAAAATTAAATTGCAGAGTTTTTGCACAGACTAAATTTGGGTAATACATATTTTGTATTAATTGATACATTTTGCAGAACCATTTTTAGACCTATAAAAAAAAAGTTTTTTGAAAAATATTTTTTAAGAAATATAAAGCAATTAAGTAAAAAAAATAAAATCATAGATTTGTTCAGAATTTTGTCTGGATTTTTTTAAAAAAAAAAGTGATACGATTTAAATCAGAAAAAACACGATTTTTTCATTTTGTTAGCCAACAAAAACCGCCACACTCTTTTTATTTATTTTCCAAATTACATTAGCATGTAGAGAATTTTATGTTCTTTCAGAATATATATACTTTTTTAGTATATAAGTTTTATCTTTGAGATTTTGAGTCTTAAAGAACAACAACTTTTTAAATGGTTGGCTATTTTTTGAACCCTGGGTGTAAAATTTTTCTGTTTTGCCCACCCCAAAAAAATATTTTTAGGGAGGTTTTCGAGGGCCTAGATTACGAATTTTGAGCAGTAAAATTTTGAATTTCGTGAACTTTAGTTAATTTTCATAGTAAAGCTTTCATTTTTTATTTCTACCAACATTATCCAGTCTTTTTTTTAGACTGGTTGATCAAACTTGATATGACAATCGAAGTTGGCAACACATTCCATTTATTTATTACTAGTTTTAATAGAAAACTTCACTTTATTCAAATTCTGTTAGATGTTTTGCTCCTCTAACTTTTTCACTTGGTTCTTCATTAGTCATTGAACTCATAAGCTCCCCATCGTAATACCAATTGGCATGATTAAATTTGTTATGAATTTTATAAAATTGAATCAGATCTCCACACCGTAGCCTTTCTCTTAGAGTTCTGGAACCAAATTAACTTGTCTTGACTTATAATTCAAACTTCTTATTTGTGGAACAAATTTCTTTGTTCGTTTTTGTACTTGCTCTAGTCTAAAAAGTTTTAAAATAATCGTGAATTGAATGAAATTGAATGAATAATAAATTTCAAATAAAAAAATTCATTTATCAATCATAAATTAATTTTTTAGTAGACCCGCACCATAACTCAAATTTACTTTATAATTTTCAGTTTTTAATGCGTGGTCAAGCCCGCATTTTCGGTTTTTGACTCAGTATTATCTTTCAGATTTTTTGAATTTTAATATCGCATCAAAAAATGAAATCTGCATTTTCATGCACCCATCCCAAGGAAGCCAATTTTAACATGAGAAGTATGATCGCTTATGCGTGCACTAAAACCTAAGGATCAAAAGTTATCCCATACATGATATCGCAAAGGTTTACGGTAGATAATTTTTATAAATAACTGTCAAATATATTGAAAAAAATGGTTTTGTGTTTTGTACAATAGAACAGAACAAAGTGTTAAAAAATTCTTATAACTTTTCTTTTAAAAGTCAAAAGCAAATTATGCAAATGCAGCGTGGTGCAACATTCAAAGTTGCACTAGCTTTTTTTTAGCATTAATTCATTGTTTTTTCAAATTTCACAACACCAAAAAAAATTTTTGGCGCAACTTTTTGGCTAAAATAAAAACCTTTTTTTTTCACTACCATATTACATTAAGTATATGATTGATTATCATTGCTTGGACACTGTAGATTTGTTTTTGTTTTTTTGCTGATCTTGGGTTTTGCTCATCTTCATCATTATGAACAGTCAGATTCTAAATTAACAATTATTTTGTCTTGATATGGTATGCTCCCTTGTTTGCGCCTCGTTTTTGATTTGTGTTCAACGAAATATCCATGCCTATACTTTTGAAACTGATCAATTCTAAAAAAAAATTTAAGTACTAGAATAAAAAATAAAAACATATGAATTTTTTCTAAAATTGCTTCTTTTTTCTCTGGTCTATCAGACATCTAAACAAATGTATCCTGCTACTTTGAGTTGATTGAAAGTGGTCGAAATCTTTAAAAAAGAAAAGAAAAATTGAATAAGTAAATTATTTATTGATGCTTTTACCAAATTAAATTTGTTTGAAAAAAAAAAAATTTTCCTAATTTTTTTGACCAAAAAAAATGATAAAATACATGAATTTTAGACTTTTTATTTTGAAATTAAAAATGGAAAAAAAATAGGATTTAATTTATTTTTTATTTTTTTTAAGGCCGGATCAGACACAGACCTAAAACTAGTTGGTAAAAATCGAAAACCCTCGTTGATAATATGTTTGTGGAAAGTTTTTGGAGGAAAATTTCTAGCTGGTACATTTTTAAAATTGGTCCAGGACATTTTGAGTTTCTCGTCGCCAATCTTATTAGAGTAAGTAAATTAACCATAATTTTTTTATAGCATATTTAAAATGATTATTTTTGCAAGTATGATCATCAATTTCATTAAGGACAAAGATCAGACCATGTCAGTTGGAATATTTTTGACTATACTTTTATTTTTGACATCGTTCTGCCAGTCACTAATAATGCAGCACTACTATTTCAGGATGTATCTAGTCGGCACTCGAATTCGAACAGCCCTAGTCAACATGATTTACAAAAAGAGTCTTAAATTGTCGCCAACAGCCCGTAATGCGTGTTCAGTAGGAAATATCAACAATCTAGTGGCGGTAAATGCTCAGCTATTTCTTACTCTCATTCCTTTCTTGAACATGATTTGGTCATCACCTTTGCAAATTGTCATCTGCATTTATATGCTTTGGAGATATTTGGGCATCGGCGCGTTTGCTGGTCTTGCCACAACGGTAATTTTTATTCCACTGAATGGATTTGCGACCAATTTGAACAAAAAACTAAGCGTCAAAAAACTAAACAACCAAGATCTACGCTTGAAAATAATAAATGAAATTTTGGCTGGCATAAAAGTGATTAAATTTTACGGATGGGAAGTTTCTTTTCAAAAAATAGTCAATAAAATAAGAAGCGATGAAATGAAGTATTTTAGCCGAAATGCTTTAGCTGGTATAATAACCAGTTTTACTTGGGCATCAGCGCCGTTCATCGTTGCAGCTGTTTCTTATGCTACTTTTGTTTTGGTTAGCGAGGAGAATAATTTGGACCCGAGTACTGCATTTGTCAGCTTGACTTTATTCTATTTGATTCGTTTCCCGTTGGCTCTACTTCCTCAAACCATAACCATGGTAGTCCAAGGCTACATTTCTCTAAAGCGCATAAGACGTTTGCTACTAATGGATGAAACGAATGAAAGTGATGTGCAGCATGAAAATGTGGGAGACACGGCCATACTTGTACAGAACGCAACTCTTGGCTGGAATAAAACAGAACCATATCTTTGCAAGTAAAATATACAATTGAAAAAAATTCAAATTCAATTTATTAAATTTTTTTTTATTTAGCTTAAATTTTGAAGTTAAAAATAAACAACTAGTAGCTGGTAAGTCAATTTTATTGTAAAAAAAAAAAAAATTTTTTTTTCAAAATGTTTCGATCTGATCAATATTTTCAAAGTTTCAAAAATTTTATACAGATTTTGGCTGAATAGATGTCACTTTTGACTAATATATTTTCAAAGCTTAGAAATTTTTGATTATTAATTAATTTTTTTTCTTTAACTAAAAAGAAATAATAAGGAAAAAATTAAATTAAAAAATATCAAGTTGAAAGAATTTTTTTTCTCTTGCTACTTTTTGCCTGTTTATGAATCTAGATTGAAAAAGTTTACAGATCGCTTTTAGCTTCATTGACTAGTTGATAATGTGGAGGTGCTCATCTTTTTCAATTAGGTCTTGGTTAGTAAAATTCCGTCTTAGAAAGTAAGCCATTAAGCGAAAAAGATGGAAATGTAAAAGGAGAAAAAGCTTGGCTTTAAACTGGATGATGAAGAATTTTGAACTTTTCCAGCTCTTTATTTATGCGATTGTTTTACTAGCCGTATTAGGTCTAGTGTTCCAACGTTGAAGAAATAAACCAAGCTTTCAGTTGAACAAAGAAGGATATTTTTTTCTTGAAGTGAAGCATTAATTCGTATAATCTATCCTATGAAGACAGCTCAAAGTGTAATTCCCTCTGAAATTCCAGCAAACATTCAACATCAGCTTTTTATAAAAGCGCTCTCTTTTCAGGGCGAGCTTTTTAGAATTAAATAAACAAAGAATCAGACCTATATATTTTAATCTATAATATTTGAACATCCAAATCTTTCTGTAACATCTCTCTCTCTCTCTCTCTCTCTCTCATAAACTTTATTAGCTGTGCCGACCATTTTTGAGTCATCTGCATACAATTCCATTCTATTTGAAATGCAGTCAGATAGGTAATTTATGTACAAAACAAAAACCAAAGATCCAAGCACAGACCCTTGGGGAACTCCACTCTGTACCTCTGAGCATCTAGAAACTCCATCACCAAGTAAATTCTCATTCTCAAAAAGTCTTCGAACCTCCTTACTGTTTTCTCACCCAACCCCTAACCACGTAGTTATGAAGAAGTCATTGATGCAGTACAGTATCAAATTAATTTAAGTAGTATTATAAAATTAAATAAACAAAGAGTCAGACCTGTATATTTAATTTGAAAAGCATTCAATTCTGATTTTTTTTAAATATAACATTACTTATAGTTCTAAAAAATTACAACGATAAAAAAATCAAAAAAAAAATCCAACATAAATTAAGCACCAGAACTGAAGACTGACTGAACCATTGTCTTGTCTATTAGAAATGCATTCTCATTTACCTTCTCTTATTTGTTCCATTTTTTAAACCTTCAAACTCAAAAGCCTTTAACTGTGAGACTTTTTTTAAGAGGCAATATTAGATTTTAGAAAAAATTTTACATCACTAAATGAAAAAGCGTTATATTTTTTTCCAATTGTTCAAAAATTCCTAGAATTCGTAAGAAATGTTTAAATGTTTTTCCTTTTTGTACTTTAAGTATAGCCTTTATATTTACATACAATAAAAAAAGGAAAAAAAATTATCAAAATTAGTACTTTTTACCACAAATAAAAAATAACTAACTTTTTTTTTATACTTTTTATTTTTTATCAACAAAATTAATTATTAAAAAGTAGTTGAATCCGTTAATAGAAAGAAAAAAGTGAATGGCTTATTTTTCGATATTTTGAAAACATTTGATCGATTATGGCATAATGGTCTAATTTTTGAGTAATTTTTTAAAGTGAATATTCCACACTGGATAAACTGTTTTCTCGACTCTAGGAAATTGAGTTTGTGTAAACAATATTTTAAGTGATGAATATCCAAATACAACAGGTTTTCCTCAATGGTTATTAATTTGTCCTTTACTGTTCAGCATATTTATCAATGGTATTTCTAGAAGAAATAAAACAAAAAGAATGATCTTTTCTTTTTGCTAAGATGAGTTAGAAAAATGGCTTTCAAATGAAAAATGAAAATTTCTGTTGAAAAGCTATGTTTAGTCAAAATAAAATAAAGAACCCCCTAATTTTGATCTTAAACTATATGGAAATAAAATTGACCAAATTAAAGAGCGCTGTAACTCAAGGCTAAATTTGATTAAGATTTTGTCTAAGGAAAAATGGGGGCCTAAGCTATAAGACACTGGGTAACCTCTATAAGTCTCATATTGGATCTATTATAGACTATTCTTTTTCTTCTTTAAACTCATTTTCAGAAAATAATATTAAAAAAATACAGGTTATTCAAACTGGATAAAAAATTTTATTGAAATTTTTTTGAATTTTTTTTCTTTTTATTTTATTGATGCTTGCTAGAATTTTGAATAATTTGAAATTTAAAAAATAAAAATTTAACTGAAATTTTTTTAAGTGGTTGGAAGTGTAGGCTGCGGCAAATCGAGTCTTGTGTCGGCCATTTTGGGCGACATGCATAAAATCAATGAGGGAAAGATAAACGTGAATGGCTCCATAGCATACGTACCGCAACAAGCATGGATACAAAATGCCACAATTAGAGAGAATATTCTTTTTGGCAGAGATTATGATCAAGATTTGTATAAAAAAATAGTTGCTGCCTGCTCGCTAGAAACTGATTTTAGCATAATGCCAGGAGGCGATAAAACCGAAATAGGAGAAAAGGGCATCAATTTATCTGGCGGACAAAAGCAAAGAATAAGCTTAGCTAGGTCTTTGTATGCAGATGCAGAGATTTACGTCCTTGACGACCCGCTGAGCGCAGTTGACTCTCATGTGGGCAAGCACATATTTGATCAGGTGATCGGCCCAAAAGGAATGCTGAAAAATAAGACTAGAGTGTTTGTTACTAACTCGCTGAGCTTTTTGCCACAAGTTGACAGTATTATTATGCTTGAGGACTCGGTAATTACCGAGATAGGCAACTATGAGGATCTTAAGAGAAAAAATGGATCTTTTGCCAAATTTATAAAGCTCTATTTGAGCAATAATCATCAAAATAAAGATAAACAGAGTAATTACTTAATTTAATTGAATAAATATTTTTTTAATGTATTTTTTTTTCGCTTTTGAAGAAAAACAAGAGGAGTCTGAAATTGAAAAAATTTCTCATTCCAAGTCGAATATTCAAAATTTAATAAAGCAAGAATCACAAGCTAGACAAATGGACCTAAGTCAAAAAATTAAAAGTATAAGCTCAGGGGATGGACTGATCATTGATAAGGACGTAGTCGAAGGCGGAACTGTATGTAGCATCTAAAATTTAAATAAACTAAAATAAAATTTTAATTAAAAATTTTTTTAGATTAAACTATCAGTTCTTGTTGATTACATCAAAAAATCTGGCATTTTGAACTCATCGTTGTTTTTTGTATTCTTCAACTTGAGTAATATTGCATTGGCTGCATCCAGCTTTTGGCTTAGCGCTTGGAGCAACGATTCTACTAAAGATATTGAAATGGCCAAAGAGAAAAAAATATTTCGTCTTACAATTTACATTCTTCTAGGACTTTTACAATGTAAGAAATGTTTTATTTTAAATAACATTTCTCTATTTGACTTTATCTTTGTCAGAAGAATGAAATTATGTTACTTACTAAAATGAAAACCTTAAATTCTAAAAAGCAAAAATTAAAATTTAGTTCTAATTTAGTTTTTGACTGTCTCATGATATATAAATTTAAAATAACAAACGTGTCTGATAATTAACACTGAGTTAAATACTAGTGACTTACTAAACGCATTAGATCATAGAATTGCACTGTTAAACAATAGACATTTAAGTTGGCTAGAGCCGGTGTTGTAGTTATTGAGACAACTAAAACACTAACATTTTGTTTTAAAAAAGTTTTTAAAATTACTTAGTTTAGTTTTAGTTAATTGAACAGTTTATAACTAACACCCTTGTTTGCATTGATTTTGAATGATAGGAAAAAAGTTTGGGAAGAAGAGGTGAGGAAGAAAAAAAGACGAAGAAAGGAAGTAAGAAAGCTTTTGGTTGAGAGTGTTTCGTTAAAGTTAAGTCAAGACAATGGGTTTTTAATTTGTCTAGAGAAATACTTTTAAGTAGTGTTAGAAATTTTTGTATACGAGTTGACTCCAAAAACTTTTCATCGTACAAAACAGCTAGAAAAACTCAAAGGCCGGAGTGATTCTTCAACCCATTTTATATAACTCGTTTTTATACTTTTTTCAATGAAAATAAAATATTTTGCATAAAAATAAATAATTTTATAACATTTTTGATTTAAGATATAATTAAAAAAAATTATAAAAATAATTAAATTTATTGAATAAGAAACAAAGAAAGGAAGCGACAAAAGGGCTTTCCTAACCCCTCTGGTCTCTGAGTGTTAAAGAAATAATTTGATAATTGAAAAAATTGAAAATAAAAATTTAAAAATATTTAGATTTTATTTCAAAAAAGTGTTAATTTAACATAAAATCAAAAAAAAAAATTTTATTAAAATTAAATTTTTTGGTTTTTAATGTAGCAGTAAGTTTTGATGCTGAATCGACTGATTTTTTTTCTTACAAAAATCTCAAAACTTTATGTTGTATTAAAACTAAAAACTTGATTTTAATGCCGACCCAAGATAAAAAATATGTTTTTGGACTATGCGATTTAAATTAAGAATATTTTAATATGGATATGCGCCAAAGTTGTGTGTTCGATTTATGGGGCCAAAATATCCAACAAGGTAATACGGCATTATTAATAGAATTTTCAAATTATTTGAAAGACTATGTCCACATAAGTTGGGACTTCACGCTCTGGAATATTAGCGTAAAGGTTAACAGAAATTGAAATTATTAATAGATAGACTATTAATAGATTACCTAATTAGTATTAGAAGCATTCATTTTGGTTACCTTCTTTGTTAATGATAATAAAAAGTTCACAGAAGGGAAATCACATAAAAATAACTCTTATGACAAAAAAATTTTTCATCTTAAATTAAACAATTTAGTAGTATTTTTATAAAAAATCAAAATCAATTAATGATTGATCTCTTTATGAACTTATTTTTAAATTATTAATTTTAATGGTAAATCTATCAATCATGTTTCATTTATATTACAAAAATAAATGTAGGATCATTTACAAATTGAATCATAAGCTCCTTGGTTAATAAAAATTTTCTGCATTTTCGGTATTTTAGACTAAAACAAAGAATAATCATTTGTTCATTCAATAATAATATATATAAAAATATAATATTTGATTAAAAATAATTTTTGTCTATTTTAATAAAAAGTAAAAAAAAAATTTTATGAAAAACTGAATTTTTTTTTAAATTGAAGATTTAAATTTTCTAAATAAAATTTAGATTTGATTAAAAAATTTTAATAATTTTTCAAAAGGTGTTCTATTAAATATATCAAATATATTTCTGGTTTTGATGTATATTCGAGCAGCCAGGCTCTATCATACAAAATTGCTATCCACAATTTTGAGAAGCACTCTGCACTTTTTTGAATCAACGCCCGCAGGTCGTATCATAAACAGTGAGTCTATTTAAATAAATATAAAGTAAATTAAATAAATTGAAAAAAAATTCTATTTCAAAGGATTCTCGCGCGATATTGAATCATTGGAAACCTCAATTCCAGACTCATTTAAAATATGCGCATTTTGCGTATCAAACATCATTCATACATTAATAATTCTTGGTTATACAACACCAATGTCTCTATTGTTAATACTACCAGCATCAATAGTTTACATATTCATACAAAGATACTACGTTTCATCTGCCCGTCAACTTGCCAGACTGGATTCTTCAACCAAGTCTCCAATATTCTCGTTTTTCAGCGAGACCCTTGCCGGTGTTTCAACCATTCGCGCATATAACTCCAAGAATAGATTCATAAAAAAAATGGAAAAGAACGTGGACGAAAACACAGTTTACATTTACACTGCCAATTGTGCCGAAAGATGGCTAATTATTCGACTTGACTTTGTAATTTTTTTTGACCAAATTCTGTTAAATAGATCAAAAAAATTTTTTTTCTTTCAGATAGCTAATTTGATTGCAGCCCTGGCCTCGTTGTTTGCCGTCTTCTCTCGCAATAGTTTGAGCCCTGGCCTGGTCGGTCTGTCAATTTCACTCTCAATAACAGTGTCGCAGGCGTTAAATTTTTTTGTCAAAATGGGCGCTGAATTTGAGGCCAATATAACAGCTGTTGAAAGAGTCAAGGAGTATTTCACCATTCCACAAGAGCCTGAGTGGAATAAACGTGATCAGTTCATTCCATCTAATTGGCCAAGTGCCGGAAAAGTGGTTTTAAGCAATTTTAGTGTAAAGTATCGAGAAGAGTCGGCATTTGTCTTAAGAAACATAAATGCTGAAATATTGCCTGGAGAAAAAATTGGAATTGTGGGCCGAACTGGTGCTGGCAAGAGTTCTCTCACTTTGGCTCTATTCAGATTATTAGAGAATAGTGTGGGTGACATCATTATTGATGGTATTAATATTAAAAATATTGGTCTGCATGACCTAAGACACAAACTCACAATTATTCCACAAGTAAATTTTAATTTTTCAAGCTAAAGCAAAAAATTTATTTGATTAATTTTTTGAAAAAAAAAATTAACAGGATCCAGTCATATTTTCGGGAACAATTCGAATGAATCTGGACCCTTTCTTGAAGCATTCGGATAGTGAGATTTGGAATGCTTTAGATTTGTCTCATTTGAAAGAATTTATCATGAATTCGGATGAAAATCTTGACTTTAAATGCGCTGAAGACGGAAACAACTTGAGTGTTGGTCAAAGACAGTTGATTTGTTTGGCAAGAGCTCTGCTCAGAAAGACTAAAATTCTTATATTGGATGAGGCGACTGCTTCGGTCGATCACAATACTGACGAGTTGATACAGCAGACAATTAGAGCTCAGTTCAAAGAATGCACTGTGTTGACCATTGCGCACAGACTAAATACCATTATGGACAGCTCGAGAATTATGGTGCTCGACAAGGGAAATATTGTTGAATTCGACTCGCCGAAAACTTTATTATCAAACAAATCAAGCTATTTTTATTCAATGGCCAAAGATGCAGATCTTGTTTCTTGAGCGAATTAAATTTAGTTTGTTGTGTAAAAACTCAAAATAATAATATTTGTAAGCAAAATAAGAAGAAAAAAATATATAGATGTGTAAAAAGCGCATATTTTATATGAAATTATTATTTTATCCATTTAATCAAACGATGTAAAAAAAATAATAAGTTTTTTTTGTTAAGATTTATTTACATTTCATTTTTTTTCTAAAATAAAGGACGTAAATTTATTATTTTTGTTTATTATGCTTGAGCCATATCTCACTTTTCAATATGTTTCTTCTGTTAAATTTTTTTTTTTATGTTTTCTCTTTGTATTTAATGTAATGCGAACAAAAGTGAAAAAAGTCTATTTTACAAAAAAGCATTTTGAAAAATTATCGGTCAAGTCTTATTATTTAGAAAAAATTTTTTGACTTTATCTAGAAAATAAACAAACCGAGAATATTTCATTTTAATTTTAGCTTATGGATTCAAAATGCTAAGTAAGAGACCATATGAAACAGAATCTGGAACAAAAGAAGAGTAC
The DNA here is from genome assembly GCA_016987375.1 of Brachionus koreanus. Taxonomy (NCBI): domain Eukaryota; kingdom Metazoa; phylum Rotifera; class Eurotatoria; order Ploima; family Brachionidae; genus Brachionus; species Brachionus koreanus. Next base: position 927,095 of record PJRA01000444.1, on the reverse strand, counting down.
CATTGTCATAAAGTTAAGACTCGCAGAGATCCGCAATGCAATGTAGCCTAATTTTTTTATACAATAGCTATAATCAGGCAGTTATAATGTCCAAAACCACTAAGATGACAATTATGACGAGATCAATCAAATTCTTGCAAAAAAAGCATCAATGAATCAACTAAACAAGAAATTCAATGCATCCTTGCTCGAAATCTACTAATAACTCCAAAAGTTAATATTTCATTCCACCCAATTGGCTTATGTATAACCACATACGAGGATGAATACGATTACAATTTCATTTTTAATTCGATTCAAATCAACATTTTATGCAAAACGTTAAGTGTGCAATGTGTTGGTTTCATCTGAGAAAAGCTGTTCATCATCAAATAAATTAAAACAAAGACAACAAATTACAAGTTTCTATTTAGAGAGATATAGAATCTCCTCAAATTTCATTTAGAAATAAATAAATATAAAAATAAAAATTGTTATTATTTAAGTCTTTTCCTAACTCTTGTTTAGTTATTTTAGAAGCTAAAAAATAATTAATAAATGAGTTCAAAGTAGTAGTTATATGTCTCATTATTAAATTTGATTGATTCCAAAATAATTATGAGCCCGTTTCAGTAATAGAATTAGCCCATTTAGATTATTCCCATTAAATATATTAATCGTAAATTAAAGTGATTAGCTTAAGAATTAGTTTAACACTCAAAAACCGGAGGG
>PJRA01000444.1:878242-926289 GCA_016987375.1 Brachionus koreanus | reverse complement strand
TATTTTCACTGAAAAAAAGTATTAAAAAGGATTTAAATAAAAGGGTCAAAAAAGTCATCCGGTTTTTGAGTGTTAAAAAACAATGAATTAACTCAATTATTTTTTATAAATGCTCTTGACTATTTTTTGAATTGCCTCCTCCCTTAAATTTTCTTAATGATGATTTCGCATGCTTTAGCTGGAAATGATTTTTGACTTCTTATCACATCAAATATATATTTAGACGTAAAACAGATAGAATTATTAAAATGAAAAAGGCAATGTGAAATTTCATAGAAATTTTCCGATCCAAAAATTAAGAAATTTATAACTTTTTTTCAAATGATGAAATTCCTACTGCGGAAGTCTGTAAAATCTGTGTAAATTCTGCAAAATTAAATTCAATTTAATAGTATTGAAAATAAATAGCAATCAATTTTCACAGATTTTACCGACTTCCGCAGTAGTAAAAACAACAGCTGTTTCACTTTTTTTCATCATTAGAACAAAAGTTAGAAAACTTGTTAATTATTGTATTGGAAATTTTGAATTGTCTTTATAAAAGCAATTTAAAAAGCCGTCAACATTCAATTTCAAATAAAAATAAATTTGTGAATTTATTCAACATTGAATATATTCTTATAAGCTATAGGATTATAAGATTTAGCTTAATCTTATAATTTTTCCATTAAATTTTTCAAAAAAAAAATCCCTTTATTTCTCTTTATTAAAAGTTTTTTGATTGAAAATGAAAGAAAATTGGTGTTTTTATCGACTAAAATAAATTTTATTGAATTAAGTTTTAAAAAAAAACTCAAAAAAATGATCATTCAAGTACGTGAAACTTTTGTCTAATTTGAATTTTGAAAAAAAAGCCTCTTTAAAATTAAACAAATAGTACAACATTGATTTAATAAATAAAAAGTGAATTGGAAATCAGAAAAAAATGTAAAAAAAAAGTGTTGATCGATGGCTAGTTTTATTTTAGTATCATACGAAATAAATGGCATTAAAATTTTAACTTAATTTAGAATAGGTGACTAAATTGATTTATTGCAATTTATTGTTGTCTTGTAGCAAACCGAGTCTAAACCCCTGAAAATATGCAAATAACTTGATCCGAAAAAAAAAAAATCTCATTTTAAAAACTAATCTTTTTTGTCTCATTTTAGGTTAAAATTTTACATAAAATTAAAGTAGAAAAATTCATTTTACACTTCGAATTAAATTTTAAACAATAAATACTTGTTCTAATATAAAATTTATCAAGTGAGCTTTTATTAATGCCATTTTAAATTAGTTGATACATAGCAATTTTAATTTTAAAATGCTTTATTTGAGTTGATGGATCGATGACAGTGCACATTGACCCATCGACCGTTTTTCTTGTGCCATACTCTCGTTTCTTCGTGTTGTACTGTTTTGGCTGTGGCATCTCGGTCCATAAATTGAGTGAGCCTGATGTAGGCAATGCAGGCCGCTTCGTCGCTCATCAAGTGAACAGTCGGATGCAAAACTGTGGTATTTATGTGACCTCTTGCTGGTGAATTTACCTTGGTGACAACTGAAAACAAAAAATTTTATTCTAATTTAAAAAAAAAAATTAAATATTAAAACATGCAAGGGGTTATTTTAAAAATAAAAAAAAAAACACATATGGTTACGAAAAAACGAACCTGTGTCACTTCTAGATAGCTTCCCTGATCAAATTTTAAAATTTTTTTTAAACTTATAATTTTCTTAATTTAAGGTTTTCTTACAATTATCGAAATAAAACTTATGAAAGTCCATGCCTTCGACCAAATTTCCCAAAGATTCGGGCTCGAAGCAGGTGATTTTTGGATCACACAATCGGCTAAATGTCTCAAAATCGCCACTGGTCAATGCGGACAACAACTGTTCCGTTACTTTTATGATCTCTTGTTCCTTAGCTAAAAACAAAATTAATTTTTTGAATGTTAGAAAATAAAAAATTCAACAAACTAAGCCACATAATAAAAAAGTTTATTTGAGTAAATAAAAAAAATTTTTTTTTTGTTTTTTTTTTTCATTAACAAAAATCTGATAGTTCCAAGTGAGTAAAAGAAAAAATTAAATTGTTCACTCTTAAATGCATCAAACTGTAGTTAGTAATATTTTGTAACATATTTGTTAATAATCAAATAAATTAATATTTTTACCAACTAAAGCCATCAAATTCGGTTGACTTGTTAAATTGGACATTTTTGCTAGATCAAATTAAAATTGAAAATCATTAAGAGAAAACAAACAAAAAAATAAAAGCTATTTAATTTAGGCAGAGACTGGGTAAAGCTTAATCAACACTAGATATAAGTTTTATTATTTTTGCTTATTCACAAGTGATAATTTATTGAAATGGGCGCTTATCTAAGTCCCTCAAGACCCTAGTTTGTATACAAATCTAAACAACTAAAAAATATTAAATTACAAAAATGATTAGGCAAAAAAATTTTTGGCATTTCAGTTGTTTTCAATAAATTTTTTTATTAACTAGCGCTTAAATAACATCTTAATTTATAGATGATTTAGAATTTATCTATAAAGCAATTTATGTGCCTAGTTTGGAAGCTTTTTCTTATTGATTGTTCCAATCGAGTCAATTCATTCTGAATGCAAAATACTTACTAATTCTGTCGAGTTTTCCCTCATCGTCCTCAATAGTTATATTATTGCTGTCGGTGGATTCCTTGATGTCTTTTTTGTTCGCACCCAAATTGTTGTTGATAGTTGAGCGGGCTTGAATAAAAAAAAATTAGAATTTGAACTAGCTGTTGGAGATGACATTGAAAAAAAGAACAACAAAAAACATTATTGCTGCAGAGAATGAATGGTGTGTGTGGGTGTGTGACGCTTCAGAACTTACATGTCAAACTGGTTTTGCGATTTGACTTAGACGAATTAGTGGGCGAAGGGCGGAACGAGGTGAACAAGCTGCCGCAAAATATGCAACTCATCTAGCTGGCTAGGCTGTATTGTTTAGACTGATATTTTAGTTTTATTACCGAGCCCAAAATTAGCTCGTCATACTCTCCACAGATTCTAAATTATGCTTAGCGCATTCAAATAATTTTCTAAATCGCTTATTCAAACAATCTTAGAATAAAATCTTAAAAACAAACTCTTTGTTGGCGAATAATTTCTATTTGAAGCAAAATCTTCAAAACTTTATATTCCTCTCTCTCTCTCTCTTTCTCTCTTTTGCATTATCTCATTATTCCTCGTATAAAATTACAACCTATAAAGATCTATAAACCAACTAACATTATTATAATATTAGATTTGTTCGATTTTTATCTTCTAGCTGATTTATAAAAATTAGCTCAGTGCTGGTTAGGTTTTGAGTATTTTTGTTGTTATTTTTCGCATGTAGTTATGTAAGCTATGAGCGCGAATAAACACATTTTTTTCCAAATTTATCATTAGTTGATTGAAGGCAAGGAGCAATGATAGCTTGGAGCCAAGCTTTTGTTTGCTAGTTAATGGGCGCTCCACAAACAAATAGTGACCAAAACCAATTACGATAATTAATTTAAAAAAAAAAAAAAAAAAATTATAAAAAATAAATTTTTATCAACCTGAAGATGTGGAATTAAACCATGTTTGACCTCGAAATCAAAAAATATAATTTAGATTTTTTATTTTTTAATTAATAAAATAAAGATTTGGATTAAAGAAAAAAAAATAAAATAAATATATTGAGCAAATAAGTGCAATTGCTGTTGTTTTTGGGAATGGTGAATTTTGAGCTAAGATTAAAAATCACAATTCCTTCTTTTTTTGAATAGTGTTTTGAATAGCAGATGATTAAAAGCATATTTTACCAAAGCTTAGTATATAAAAAAGCACATCAAATTAACAAAACAAAAAAAAATGTGAAAAATTTGTTGACGAAGGCTCTTAGTTCAGCTTAATCTGCAAATTTAAAATCAACGAGATAAAAAAGCTTGTATTTTTTTATTGTAATTGATCGCTTATTTTTATTAGCAATTTTAAAAATAAAATTATTTTAAACAGAAAAAAAAAAAAAGCATAAAACAAATATTAAATTTTCTTTTTTCAATTTTCAGTGAGTTGTTAAAATTAATTTTAAAATAAGCCCCTAATTTAGGGTTTACTTGACGGATTTTCAAAAATTTGCCGCTACTTGAACAAATAAAAAAAAAAGTGAATATCATTTAAGAGAATGAGATTTTTTTTAAATTCTTGACAGTATTAACAACAGCAAATTGTACATCTTATCTTTTTTTTGTTAGGACAACACTGTTAGAAGCAAAATAGAATCGGTAAAAATATGAATACTTACTTCGGGTAGCGAGCATAGTGGTCAGTATAGCTCCCTTTAGGGGACAAAAAAAAAATAATTTTTGCGATAAAAAAATTTGGTCAATAAAATACCTTTAGCTTTCTTCTAGCATTAAATTTCTTTAAGCAATCGACAGTTTCTTGTCGATGAACCACAGAAGCAAATTTTTCTCGATTCTAAACAAATTAATGAGAAAAAATTTTTTTCTTTTTTTTTTCTAAATTTTAATTACGCAAATCCATGGATGTCTGAGCGCCTCGGAAGCGCTTATTCGCTTCGCAGGGTTAACTGTTAGCATTGAGTTGATTAAGTTTTTGGCTTCGGCTGTTACCGTGTCCCATTCGGGAGATGGATACTTGAGAAAATTGGATAGGAATATAATTGAGAAAATTTAAAAACAAAAATCAAAATTACATCGTATGCACCGGCCTTTATTTGAGAGTATAGTCGATGTTGGTCTTCGTCCCAAAAGGGTGGATAGCCCACTAGCAGGATGTAGAGTATGACGCCACAAGCCCAAATGTCTACCGGCTTTCCATACGGCTCTTTTTTCAATACTTCGGGACTCAAGTACCCTGGTGTGCCCGCGAACCCATACCATGCAGTTTGATCACCCTGAACTTCGATAGCCAAGCCGAAATCAGCCAGCTTTACGTTTGCACCTTTGTTTTTACTGGCCAACAAAAGATTTTCAGGCTTTAAATCTCGGTGAACTATATTGTTCTCGTGACAGTGCCTGACTGCGTCCAATATTTGCTGAATGCAATGACTTGCGTCTACCTCGCTGTAAAACTCTCTGGCCACTATGTCTTCAAACAATTCACCACCAGTTACTCTAATAAAAAACAATTGAATTTTTTTCCTTTTTGCTTTAAATTTATTCTACTCACAAATCAAAAATTAAATAATGAAAGCCCTCTTCGGATATGCTGTCGTGAAGACGAACAATATTAGAGTGCTTGAGCTGACGACAAATTTTGGCTTCTCTTTCCAATTTTTGGTGGTCGCGTTGAGACAACTTTTTTGTGTTTATTATTTTTGCAGCGAATTCAAGCTGGGTGTTTTTTTGTATACACCGGCGCACTATTGAAAACGCTCCTCTAAGCAAAATCAATTTCTAAATATTCAATTAAGCTAAATAATCAATATTTACTTTCCCAATTCTTCTTTTAGTTCATAATCATCACTAAATCGGGTGCATGTAATCATTGCCATTCTCCTAATTCTTCTAATAAAAATGCTCTTTAATCAAAAGACTTTCAAAAAAAAAACTTTTATAAATTTACGATTATGTTTCTTGAATAAAAAAAAAGAGAGAATTAAATAAATTAGCTAAATTAGTCGACTTGATATTTCAAACTTTGTGCGAGTTTTTTTTTTCTCTGTTAAAAAAAAAACTAAATTTTATTTGAGCTAACAGATTTAAATTTAATATTTATGTGCAGAGAGAGAGAGAGAAAAAAAAATTCGATCAAGTTATCAAATTAAAAATTATGTGATCCTAGATTACCTTACCTTTTTTACCTTGTATCTTTATTTAGCAAAAAAAAAAACAACAACAACACAAACTGTTTTTTATGTATTATAATAAAAAATTTTTTCTTTAAAAAAAAAGCTACCTTTTTTCTGATTTTTGTTCTAGCTTTAGCGCAGAAATATGTGCAGCAGTTTCCTTGATGCTGCTTCAAATTGATCGATTGAGTACTATTGATAGACTAGTCTAATTACTGCCAGTTGTTGGGATATTTAATGCAATAATGCTGCCATTTAAACTGCTCAAAACTTTAATAAATCATCAAAAAACAAATATAGTTTTTTTTATTTTTTTTATCTAAATAAAAAATAATCTTTGACATATTATCTAAGTTAATAGCTTTAGAAATCGCTATTGTTTACTAATAAAATAGCTAGGTGATGTCTCCATTGTTTGCGAATTGGTATAAATGCAAATTAAGCTGATAAAATTTATGCACTAAAACAAAATAACTGAGAATTGTAAAATTATGATTTTTTCCATAGCTAGAAATATTAATTAATTTTAGGCAAATTTTTTTTTTTGATTTTTTTGACATTTAGAAATCGAATAAAGCATATTTGAAAGACTTGAAGTGCGAAAAAAATTTGAACAAAATTAAAAAAATATAAATTTATCATTTGGTTTAGCACAGAATGAAAATTAAAAAAAGAAATTATGCTTTTTTTATTAATTTAACAAAAGAGAATTTTAGAAAGAGATGCCGATTCGGAAAGTAAAAATTATACTTAATTACAATCATGCAAAGAGAAAAAGAAATACCAGAAGTAAATGAAAAAGAAATGAATGTGAATTTAATTTGCACGAGGCATTTTCTCCGTGATTAGATTAAAGCATACTTTACCCATTGCTGTCAATCATCATTAGTATGCTTAACACCAGGGTTCTCCCAAACCAACTAACAAACCACATTGGTGTTGTTGAATTTATAATATATTGTATAAATCTAAAACATTCTGTTTGAACTATACACACACACAATCATACAAAAAAAATAAATATTACTAAAATAGAATAGGCTTTTTTATGATATTGTTTTACGACTAGTAGTTAATTATTGCAATAGTATTATTAAATCTAACAACTTATGCTTGTTTGAAAATGAGAATAAATGCTCGAAAGAAAATGGTTTAATAAATAAATTAACTAGCCCATATTTGATTGCATCTTCTTCTCTTAATTTTCTTTTTGATAATTATTGCTACTAAACCAAGCACTAAAATAAAAATAACAATAAAAATCTGATTATTCCAAGACCTTATCTTTTAGTTAATTTTATTCAGAGTATTATTAGTTTATGTTAATTGAAAATTAAATAAGATTTCGAAATAATTATAGGAAAACTTGGCTGGAAAAGGAAGAAATATCTAATTTTCTTTTAGTCGGATACTTTAAATGATGGAAAAAGGCTCGTATGTGTCTCGATCGCTAATTCAGAATTTTTTTCAAAGTCATGGAATTATTTCTGAAAATAAAATATTTTTAATTTCACAATCGATCGATTAATAAGTGTTTTTCTTGTTTAATGCATAATATGAAATTTTACAATCATAAAATTATAATTTATTTTATTCAAGCCCTAATCTGTCCCTTATTGCGCTATTCTACTCAATCATTTAACTTTAATTCATACAAAACAGAAAAACAAACCTAATTAATTTAAATTAGTTAAACAAATTCTGTTTTTTATTTTTTTTTTTGGATGAGCCTTATTTTAATTTAAATCAATCGAAAAAACTCTTGTCTTTTTTTGTTTCAGAGAAAAAAATTTAGCAATTTTGTTCGAAGCATAATCGAAAAATTATCTGATTTAAAAAAGCTCTTTAAAATTTTCTCCAATTCAATCTAGAACAACTTGAAAAAAAAAACTGATCTCATATTGATTTAAAATTTTGCTGTTTATTTCTATGAATTGATCCATTTATAATAAAGCTGTTAAATTTCCTATTCATTATTGGTTCTACAAATATATCTAAATTGCATTAATTGCTCATATTTGGCAATACTCGCAGAATCAAAGTTTCAAGGTCACACAACCTATCGGATTTCTAATCATCTAATTGAAATTTTCAAAATTTAATTGCTTGCTTGCAATTTAAATCCAAATAGTTCTCAAATTATATACAATTTACCCATCACTATGTTTTGAATAGTTAATTTATAAAAAGTGGTTTGATCTCTTAATGTTGACAACTCTTAATTCAGCCAAGTGCTTAAATTCTTTCGATTGTTTTATTTGGTTGTGATTAAGAATTCTCAAAACTATCAGAAAAATAATATTAATAATTTATTTTAAATAAATCAGTTGAGAAATTGCAAACGGATAATTGATCATGTTATAAAACTTGTAATTTTGTGCATCCAAGAGACCACATAGTCCATAGGGCTTGAAATATAATTTTATTTTTTAATTTAAAATTTACTAATTTTCATCCATTAGTAAAATTTCCATTAAACTATGTTTTAACACAAAAATATAATGCTGAAACAAGATCTAATTCACCTTAATTCTAATTCCAATATTTCCTTTTTTTTGCTTAGACATATTTTCTCATAATTTTCGTGTAATCATCAAGGGTTCTTTAATTTATTTTATATACTAATTTTAATATTACTTAAAAGAAATTATTGATCAATTCAAAACCAAAAAAGTGAAGCAAAAATGCAATGCTTGCAATGAAACTAAACTAGAAGCATTTTATACTTATTTACTTTCATAAATTAACTGTCAAAATAAATTTCAAATACAAGTCTCTAGAGACCGATTAGTTTGTAGTATAAGCAATCTCAAAATTTGCTTTTTATTAAATAAAAAAATTTAAATCTAATTGCTTTTAGTTGAATTGATCTCATCAACAATAAAAACTAGAAAAAAAAAATTTAAATAATTTTTTATTTACATTTGATTATCTAATGCCAATTTTTTTATTTTATTTTATTTTTTCGTAAAAACAAAAATAAAAAGTTAGCTAAATTTTATTTATTTGTTTTAATGGAAATTTATGCTGCATTCATCAACAAGCAGGATTACATCAATCCGCCAGCACTTTGAGCGATTTGATCCTTAAGCATTAAAATACTTTGTCTTTGCTCTTGTGGCAACATGGCTATTTGATCGTCAGTCAATTGCAACACCTGCATTATTAACGCAGCCTATAAAGAGCAATTAAAGAATATTGAAAATCTAAAACTCAAAAATTTGTACTTTTTCTTGATCAACGTTAGAAACGGCATCACTAACAGCACTAGAGCTAGGCTGGGTTTGCGCTGTGGGCTGAACAGAGGCTTGTGGAATAGGAGCACGAGCAGAAGGAACCGTAGGGCGAGGCTGAAAACGAGGATCCATTACTGGAGGAGGTGCTTGTACAACAGGCTGGGCATGTCTAGCAGGTGGATTTGATATACCACTGGAACTTGGTTGCATCAAAGGTGTCATTAGTGGCATCATATTTGGCAACAATGGTTGACCTTGTCCCATAATAGACGGTCTGGTCATCTTTAAAAATGCCAAATTTATTTTCATATTTAAAATTTAAGTTTTTTTTATTTTTTGAATATTTTAAATTTTAGCCAAAAGTTGGCAAAAAATATTTTATTTATTATTCGGACAAAAGCAGTGAATTTTTTTTTTTTCGTCATCTTGCATTCTGTTGTTTTAATTAAAATGTTATTTCGTATAATTTGAAATTCATATTATTTTACACTCAATGAAAATTTATTTATTCAAGACTTGAGATTGATCAGAAATCTAAAATGCTATTTAAATGCTAATTAATGATAGAATAATTTCCCGCACTAGCAATTAAAATGGAAATATTAGTTATTGTCGTCATTTCAACTAAATAACCATATTAAAAATATTATTAAAATTTTTTTCATTTTATTTTCTTCTATTTTTAGCAAAAATAAAAATAAATAATGATAATTAATTGATTCTTTTTTGATATTTTAAAAATTAAATCATGATTATTTTTCATTTTTTCATAAACTTCTGATTTAAATATCTCTTTACATCTTGAGAAAAATAACCAGAAATTAAGGGTATTTTTAATGAAAATTATTTAACTATATATTTTTTTTAGATATTTTGTTTTAAATATTTTTTTTATTTATTATCGAATTGTATGTAGTATTCCAGAAGAGAAAAGAAAATGTTTGTTTGTTGTGAGCATTTTAATTAAATTTGATAAAAATTCAGTTTATTTACAGAATTAATTTTTTTTATTTTTAGCTTAAATATAAATTAATGAATTGACTTGTTTATGCTTCTTAAATATAAATCGAAAAATTTTATATTTTACTAAACAAATGAGTAAAAAATCTATTTATGTTTTTACTCTATTGACGAAATAATCATAAAAGAAAATAGAGAACACAAATTTTGTTGATTTTTGCGTAATCAAATGAGAAAAAAAATCTATTAATTATTCAAATTATAAGCTTACACTTTGTTGCATAGGCATGGAACTAGGTGTAGAAGGTATAAGCGGTGGAATTTGTTCAGGTTTTCTATGCAACAGATTACTAGCAACCTTTGGATCAACTATTCTCATGATAACTTGAGCCTAAAAAATTAAATTAATATTTCATAATATTCTTTTATTTCAAATAATAAGAAATAGCTTACTTGAAGAAGAGCATAGGCAAGCTGAGGGTTATTCAAAAGCATAGTTCTAGCCTCATTTAAATTATTTTGAATACACAACTTCATTTGTTTCATTAATTCAAACATCTGTTCGGGAGGTAAACTTGCAACTGCTCTACTGATGGCTTCAGGGGCTTTTTCAGACGAAACATTTTCTCCATAAGGATTTTCAGCTGGCGGACCTCCTGTTTGTTGATGAATCATTCTCAGCTCATCTGCCTGGCTTGATGCCTTGTCTACTCTTAAATTTCTGCCATTGAACTCATAACCATTGAGATTACGAATGGCACTTTGGGCCATTTCGATGTCCGCGTATTCCGCAAAGCCATAGCCTTTCGGATTACCGGTTTCTCTGTCATAGACAATACGGAAACTCAGCACTGTGCCAACCGTGGCAAATATGTCTTTCATTTGTTCTTCTGTCGTACCATGCGGAATATTTCCCACTTACATAAATTAAAAAAATTTTTTTTTTTGCTTTTTCTTGTTTAAATATTTACCAAAAACAGATCTAGCTTGCTTTTCTTCAACAGACATCTTAATTAATAAATTAATTAATTTAATTTGTTGTCATATATGCACTATTTAAAAAGACTACAACATCTTTTAACTTGATTGATAAAAAAAAAAATTATTTACAAAATATTTATTAATTAAAATTAAATTTGAAAAAAAAAATCGATATTCGTAGAAATTAGAAGTAAATTTGTAAAAATTAGAAGATTAGATTTTGTCCTTAAGATCCTCGAGATAGAGTTTGAGATTTTTTTCGTCAACTAGCAAAAATATAGTCTCATAGCCATCAGCCTCTGTTTTTAGTTTAATCAATTTGTGATCAATAAATTCAGTCAATTGAGCTCTCAACGTTAATTCATTGCTTACATAAAATTTTTCTCTGCACTCATGATACAATTTTGAAAATGTAATGCCTTTTTTTTTTCTAAATTAATATTTTAGAAAAAAATCGCTAGTAAACAATACTTTTTTTCGTGTTTTCTTTGTTAAGCACGTGCTGAACCATGATCAAAAATATATTTTTGGCATTCTGTGTCAAACTTTTTAGAATATGTATCATTGAACTCAACTGTACATTTCCTTGTTGACTTAGCATCAAAGAATTTTCGAACATTATCTCATCGTTATAAGCCTCTAGTGTATTCACTTCAAAATGGATCCATTTAAAACACGTGTTCTGAATTTGATCCCATACTAAAAAAAAATGGATAAATAAATTAATATTTTATAATTTAAATAAAAAAAAAACTACATTTGGTTACTAAATTAGATACTTTCTTATAATTATTATTATTTACAAAATATAATTAATATTAGTTATAACCATAAGGTTAGACAAAAAATTATTAGCATTAAAAATGAAAGTGATCTTTTAAATAAAACTTTTTTTAATTTTTAAATTCAATTTTTAGTTTATTCTTTGCTTGACACATTTTTATAAATTGATAAAAATTCTAAATTTTTTATCTCCAGGTTAAAAAGTTAAATGGATCAAGATACAACATACCTACATGGTAAAACAACATTTAAAAGATAAATGACAGTAAGGAAAATGTTCTTTTCATAACCTTCAAAATCCAATTGTAATATCATAAGAGCTAATAAATAAATGAACATTTTTAATTTGTTAAAATTGAGTAATTTTTGTTGATTTTAGTTAAAAATTGAATAAAATTTTTAAACTTTTGCCTTTATACTACTGTTCAATTTAATATAAATTCAATTTTCAAGGAATAAGGTTCACAGACGTCAAAGCCTTTGAGGTTTTGATCCTGGTATTAATGATACTGAGTTTTTGTCTGGGACTAAGATTAATTTTGATAATTTTAAAATTCTATAAACTAAAATTAATAACTCATATATTTTTATTCAATTAAAAAAAATTTAATTTAGATGACTCTTATTAATCTTGTTTAAAAAAATTTTTTTTTTAAATTATTAAACATAAAAATTAAGATTCTTACTAAAACACTGATCTTCAAATTTTGAAAATTTCCTGACCTCCATTATTTAAACAATGCAAAAATATTTGTAAAAATTTTCATCATGTCTTATCGGTTGGAATTTTTTGTACTTTATGAAATCAACTTAGTATTTTTCCTAGATATTTTATTTTTTTCAAAATTCAATTTTTTTACACCTTTAAAAACCTAACCATAAAAATATGGAGGTTATCTCTTGAATATTTAATTGAAGAAAAACATTAAATAATTTGTTTTAATGTGGCGAAATTTTCTGTTCTTGCTTTTCTTTAGTTATAAAAGTATGGCTTGAAACAGAAATTTTTATGAATGGATTAGCAACAATTGGAAAATTCTAATATAATTTAATAAAGTACAAAAAATTCCAACTGATAAGACATGTTGAAAATTTTTACAAATATTTTTGCATTGTATAAAAAATGGAGGTCAGGAAATTTTCAAAATTTAATTTTAGTTTTTAATCTAAGTTTTTGAAAAAAAGCTATCAATTTTTTTATTTAAAAAGGTTAAAAACAATATTAATGAAAAGTCCGAGCACCAAAACTAGTCTCAGCATCTTGCTGTCTTATGCTGGGAGATACTAGACCTGAGTCGCAGTACAGAGTGATAATCATTTTGGACATGATTTTAATTCAGTGATTTCAGAGTGCTTTAATTTTGGTTGTTAAAATTTTAAGATTTTAAAGCTGGACTGAATTTTTTTATCTAAAATTTTCAATAACTTACGCAAAGAACTGTTGACATGGTCCACAGAAGCAATTATATGTATGAACTTGTTTGATGCTAATTCTGAAAGACTATATTGAATGGATGTATCTCGAAGACAATTACCATCAATGTTATGAATCACCAAATAAAGAGGACTATCTAAGAGAAAACAAATTGTACACCAGTTAGAGTAAATCTGTTCTGAAATTAGTTAAATTACTTAAGTTTTGATTTATGGCATTTAATTGTTCATCAGGCGTTTTAAACATATCGTTTAATTCAAGAACATCAGATATTATGTTTTTCAATAGCTAAAATTAAACAAGCATTTTAAGTATATTCTAAATGAATTAAAAAATATACATTTTTTGTATTTATGTCATGATGGTAGCCGAGCAATTCAACAAAATAAAAGTTATCTAAATATGATTGACAAAATTTTTGAATGAGAGACTTTTTGGAGCCGACTCCATGTACCAAAATGTTAAATCCAAAACTTTAAAAAAAAAAATAAAAAAAAATGCAAACATCTATTAATCTTGTTTCATTACTTCATCAATTTAAACCATTCAGAAAAATAATTGATTTCATAGTATTGATTTATCGATTCGATGGTATCTTGATAGGCATTCTTGTAAGACTTGAGTGTGTTCGCCATTTCAATGTAGCTAATTCTATGAGAGTGATCAAGACGGCTATTAGAAGTTTTGTTCATGGTTCCATCACTATTAGCCGACTGATTGCCTAGTAAAAAATGATTGCTCAACTTCGCCAAGACTGATTTGGGTTTTGCGTATTCTGATTCACCATTTGTGAGTGCTGAGCCATTCTCTTCTCCATTTTTATTCGGAGCTAAAGTTACCCTACGAGATTGGCGCTTTTTTTTGTTACTAACAAAGTCAACTTTGGGTTCTGTCTGATTTTCTTTGAAAAAAATTAATAAAATTTCAATATTTTATTTCAAGTACCTTTGTTTGAACTAGCTAATTTTCCTCCATAAGATCTGTCAAGTATAACATCGGTCACGTCCGAATCTTGCCAAGCAACTAAAATTAAATCTTTGGCACCTGATTTTTTCATTTTAATTCAAATCTTAAATTTAAATTTTTTTATTTTTTTTTTTATTCAAATAAATAGTCAATTAGTATATGCATTAGAATTTTTCAAGTTTTAAAAAAAAATTTATTTTGAATGTTTAAATTTTTTTAAAGTCTTTTTTTAAAAAAAGAATAATTAAAATTTAAATCTTGATAATTAAATTTTTTATTGTTAATGTAAAAATGTAATAAACAATCATGCTAGAGATAAATCAAATTGTTAATTTAATTTTGTTAATTAACACTATTTAACCATTAATCAAGCAATACATGAACAGGTCGCCCAAATTTTCAATTTTTTGGTCTCGAGCTTTATTCTAAAAGCATTTGTTCTTTAAAAAGAGATTTTTAAAAATTTCAAAACTCTGAAATTGTACACATCAAATATAATAATTTAGAATGGCCAAGGTTCATCTGTTAAACGTAGCAGTTCATAACAATCCGGCAACTTTTTTCACACCATTCCAATTTGAAATTCAGTTTGAGTGTTTGGAAGAGTTGCAAGATGGTATTTATTATTTAATTAATTTAAATTTACCCTATCATATTAAAAAAAAATAAATCTTTAGATCTTGAGTTTAAAATAATTTATGTCGGATCGGCTGAAACAGTCGAGTTCGATCAGACACTCGACCAGATTGTAGTCGACGCAGTTCCAAAAGGTCAATTTAAGTTTATGTTTCAGGTAATAATTTTTCAAGAAAAACTAATTTATTGAAGTAAAAAAAAATTTTTTTTCAAGGCCGACCCGCCCGATATTTCAAAAATACCGGCCGACGATGCTGTCGGTGTTACTGTAGTGCTGATTACCGCTTCATATCGTCAACAAGAATTTGTACGAGTCGGCTATTATGTCAATAATGAGTACGAGGACCAAGAGATGAAGGATAATCCACCCGCAGAGCCTCAGTTCGACAAATTGATGAGACAAATCGCAGCCGATCAGCCCAGAGTGACCAAATTCAAAATTAACTGGGACTCAGCTAATTCAAACGCAGAAGCTAGCACTGAGAGTGGAGGAGCTGCGCAGGATACAGAAATGGTCGAGGACCAGTCGAACAACGGGCTACTGAAAAATTCAGAATTATCTCAAGAAAAAACTAATATCAACACTAATGAAGGTTTGATATTTGAACAGTAAATTCTCAACAAAAAAATTAGTTAAATTTATATGAAATTTTAGAAAAAAACTGCAACTAATTTCAGTTAAATATGAACATTTTTTTTTATTTTTATTTTTTTCTTTTGAATACAAAATTGGTCCTTTAGCTAATGGCTACTCAAGAAAGACTGTATTGTAAATAAATTTAATATAAAATTTAAATAAAAATTTTTATTGAATTTTTTTCTAAAATAGAGCTTTAAATTTGATTTAAATCGAGGCGTGAATCCTCTATTGAAATAAAATCTAGCTTTTTTTCAATTTTTTAATTCACAGTCGAAATTAATTGACGACCTAAAATTGAATTATATTCTACTGAGCTTCTCAGTACACTAATTGAAAAGAATTCTTAGTAGTTCAATGAAAAGAAAAGTAAAGTTGCACTCAATGAAAAAAACTTCTTAGTTTTATTTTTTTCATTTTTAAATTAAATATTTATTTGATTTGAATTTTTCGATTTAAATTTTTTTTTTTAATTTACTATGGCACTTTAGTCAGTCAAAATTTATTAGTTTATTTATAAAAGTAGGTAATGCTGAAAAAAAATTAAAAAAAAATAATAATTGAAAAATGTTTTATTGTAATGCTTGTTTTAATGCAGTGTTTTTGATCAAAAATCAAATGAATAAAAACATCATTTTTTTTTGTATAACTTTACTGCAGAATCAAAAAATTAAAAAAAACATTTGAGAATAAAATATTATTTCACAAAATTGAAAAGTGATAAATTAATAAAAAAATCGTTAGATTTAAATTTAAAAATTATTAATTAATTATTATATGAAAAAAAATGTAAAAATGAAAGAGTAGTAGAACCATATATAATTAATAGTTGTTATTAACTATCCTATAAAATAAGATTAATCAACTGACTGAAGCGTAGACAACACTAAAGTTAAGAGAAATGACTTAATTGAGAATTTCAAAATAAGCACTGTACTAAGAAGCAACCTGAATAAGTTAATGACCTCTAATACAATTTATGGACCAGTGCTTAGTGTTTGTGAAAGCAATCAACGTCTAAAATAGCAACAGAAATCTTTTTCTGTTGAATAGAGTTGTTCAAAATTGGAATAACTTAACATTACCGAAACAAAAATATCTTCAAGAAAAGACTAGTTGATTCAGGAGTTCTCAAAGTGGGAAGGCTATCATAGCAAGCAAAAGCTTGATCTACAATATACCTGTAGTAGCTTTTTATTATTATTATTATTTAAATTACACTTTATGCTTTAAATACCATGAAAATAGTTTGATAAAAATCTGAAACAAAACTTATAAAACTTAAATTGCAGTACGTTTCTAAACAAAGTAGACAATTTTTGAGCATTGCTTAAGCAGCTCTAGAGTAAAAAGTTAATCAACATGCTAAAGAGCTTAGTTCATAGATAAAAATAGATAAAATTTTATTTTCACTGCTAGGTTTGTTGCTCTAGAACACTTTAAACAGTTTAAACTCGTCGAAATCTTAAAAAACTAATTTCTGAGATTAGATGACGAATCGTAAATTTTAAAATCGATGACATATCCAAATTATGAGAAAACAATAGAGATCAAGTTGATGAATGGATATACCTAATAGAAACAGATTCAAGAATTCGATAAGTTAAAAGAAAAAGGCTCATATATAGCTTAGAAAACTTCTTAGAGGTAATGCTTTGCAAATGTTAAAGAGAGATTAATAGGTATAAATTAGATAATGTATGTATGATATAGATTAACGTAGGAGAAATTTAAACCTTAATTATTAGCGACTCTGAAACCGGCTAATATTCAGAGATGGCTAAGATCAGAACTATAAAGTATTATAGTATATTAACACTAGAAGCCGAACCAAACGAGACATTATTTAAAATTAAAAAAAACATTTGATGATAAAATATCGAGAAGTAACTAAGTAGTGATGATATACTCAAATTACTCTTATTTTAGTGCTTGGTGCTTCTGGTATTAAACAAACATCAAATTTTAAAAGCAACTTGATGAAATTTTAGACAATAGCAAACACGATTGATATAATAGATGAGTTCGAATTAGTCTGGTTTTTTCTTGAAGCTTTGGACCCAAGAGTTAGAGTCGAGTTAGAGAGTAAGAAATATTGGATGAAGCTATCCCATATGCGAAGGTTTTTACAAAGCGTTTTTTCAAAAAGATTTTAAATTTTTTAAAAAATAAATTAATAAAACAAATAAAACAAGAATAAAAAAAATTATTTATTTATTTAATTTCTCAAATAAAATTCAAGATAAAAATCAAATTCAAATTTGTTTAAAAAATGTAAAATTATGGCTTTATTATTTCATTGATAAATTTATTATAGTTGATCATTCCAGTAACGTCTTTGTCCAATCGTCTCATAAGCACAAACATATCGTCTTCACTTAAGTTGATTTTTTGTGACTGTAAGGTTTCTTTAAATGCAGCCACATTGACAAAACCTTTCTGTTTAAGATCATGTTTTTTGAACAACCTTCTCAACTCTTTATAATTTTCGCTCAACTTTGAAAAAGAAATAAACTTTAAAAAAAAAACACTCAAAATTCTATTTTATATTTACTTTATATCTTAATTTCATAATTATTGGCTCGTTCATGTCCAATCGACTGCTTGGCAAATCATCGTTTTTTTTCAAATTATCTGCTGGTAGTTCACGCTTAGTTTTGGGACTATAAGGAGCCAAAAATGCCATGTAATTTATTCTACCATCATCAGAATCAGCATATTTGGTGAAAATAAAATCCATTTCTTGATTATTCAATTCGGGGCACAATTCCCTCAAAATTTCTTCAAATTCATCTTTAAGCAAGTAGTCAGTTCCATACGGATCTATGTCCTGAAAGCTTCGCTTTAGTATGTCAAACTGAAGAATCAGCTTGGACTGGACACTTCCACGTATTAAAATACTGTCACGACCAAGCTTGTTTGAAGTTAACATCATATCGTTATCTCCTCGTTTTGGAGGCGCTATTTTTGCATTCAAAAAAGCAGCTGATTTTTTTGTATAACCAAAGTGCCTTACAAACTGCCAGTACTCTAGTTTTTTATTATCTTTTAGAATAAATTCATGCCACAAAAAATCAATCTCTTCGCGGCTAATCGCCGGAGTTACTTTAAGTTTTTTGAATAAATTGTACATCATGTCCTTGGTCATTTCATTTGAATTGGCTGTGTCAACTTCGGACCATGCATTTTCCACATCTTTGTACTTATCTCTAATCAATTCTTTGATTATTCTATTAAGCTAATTGTAAAAAAATTAACTAAATGCTATTCTAAGCTTTTCTATTTTACTTCTCTGGAGCTTCTTCCATTGTAGTTCTGAATAAACCTAGGCGTTTCTTCTTTTTCTTCCAATATTGTATCAAAATCTTTTTTTTTGTTTTTTTTAGGTTTAAACTCATCAAGTCTAAATAAAAAGTATTTCTTGTTGCTGCAAAACCATTGAAATTTGGGACTTACGCTACAGATTGAGAATCAAATAGAGTTGATGAAGTATCAGTGTCAAACTTGGTCATAAATTCTAGATAGCGGATTCTATCCAGAGAGTCTTTGGGAATTTCACTGAAAAATTCCTCGAATTCTGAGTCTGCTATTTCAATTCCGAAGTGGGATTCGATAGCAGCTCGAAATTCTTGTTTCGATATTGTGTTTGTCTTATTTCTGTCTATCTTTCTTAATTAGAAAATTTTTTCAATTACAAGAAATTTTTTGTCTAAGTTAAAATTCTAAATGAACATTTTATTAAATTTTAGTAATAAAAAAAAAGGTCTTTCACCAACAGCAGTAACTAGTGAAATATTTCAGTCATTCACGATTAAAATGATCTTTGTACGACCGTTGAAACGGAATGGTTTTTCATATGGATCATTTCTCGTAATTAAAAGTACATCTTTTTTGGAATTATGATAGAATAAATCAATGGTTGGACCTTTTTCATTCAGCTCAGCCTGTCATGAAAACAGAATGCTCTGATCAAAAGGTGATATTGTGTGTTTGATGGAATTTCAAGTGGTAATACACTTTCAGCTGATTTCAAACAATCATTATATAAATTCAGACATTTATTTTAAGCAACTAGCACAAATGTATGCTTAGCTTCAAGAAAAATATTGCTTTTTATTTTATTGATAAATTGAAAAAAAGTATAAATATGTTAAAAATATAATAAAATTTTGATTATTTGACAATTGAATAAACCTAATAAATACATGTGTGTCAATAATTTAGCATATTCAAGAAAATATTTAAGTATCAAGTGTTTGATGAGTTAAAGAGAGTAGAAAAAAATATAGATTGACCGCTCTCATTTGATTCATTTTCATTAATCATTGAATAAGAATGAAGTAAATCTTAGAAATTTTCAAACTAATAAAGCTTTTTAGATTAAAAGACCAATATTTATTTTAATTTATTAAAGAATTTTATTGATTTTATTATAAAAAAATAATCGATAGATTTAAAATCTAATTTTACTAATGTTTTACTAAAAAGACTTGAATATGTTCGATTCAAGAATAATTTCTAAAAGCTTAATATATTAATCTTTCAATGCTTTTAATCGAAAAACAATTTTTTTTTTTTTTTTTTATAAAATAAAAATTTCAAAGTTGTCTAAAATCTTAAAATCTTTTATTCGTATGCCTTGAATTTTTTATAAGGTAAACATTTTTGTTTGCCAAATCCCTCAATTTAGATCTAGCAAAGCTGAAGTCAATCTTATTCTTAATTAATTTGGCTTTTTTTAGCATCCTAAAGAAGTGAATTTTAATTAAATTTTTTTACTTTTAATTTGAAATTTAAATGCCTATTAAAAATTTTTCTCTATTTCAATAAAGAAGCTTTAGAAACTATTGCAAAAATACCGAAAACTTAGGAGCTAAATAATAATTATCTGCAAGCTCGAATATGTTTGTTTATTTATTAGCATAAACAAACAAACCATAATTCTCAATGCTTTTCAAGTGCTTTGAAAATTTTTAAGCTTTCTAAGAAAATAAAATGACCAAGAAAATTGCTTGATTATTTATATAAATAAATATTTTCTTAATTTGAAATAAGCAAAAAAATATGAAAATAAAGATAGTTGAAATTTACCTGAATATTTGAAGGAGGGCCAAAAAATCGCTTTGAAATAAGCGCACAAGACTACGCTCGACTTTGCCGATCGTAGTCACACTCCTATCGTCATCCATATCGCTTTAAAAATAAACAAGATAAACATAAAAAAAAATGAAAATTTTTCTCGCTTTACCCTGAGGTTATGAAGCGGTAGGCAATGCCGCGGTCACTTCTATTTTGAAATTTTTCCAAAAAGTCAACATATGATACAAGTATTGAATGTTTGGCACATTTGACACCGCATCTCTCCAAAAATTCATCAAGCAAATTATTTTCAATGTGAAAACCGTGTTGTCTTAAAACAGAGACAAACTGATCTCGGCGAACTTCACCTGTCTTTTGCAGATCAACTTCCTCGAAAGACTGTTTTATCTTACTAAAGCCATTTCTGAACTTTTTTTTCAGCCATTTTTCCACTGGATTCTTTTTTTTCTTGACACTTTTTACTTTGTAGCTATTTACAGGAATATCTATACGGACAAAAAAAATGTCTTTAATTAAAAGTATCATCAGTCATTCAGCCGAGAAAATTACTGTTCATTTTCGCCTTAGGCACATCCAAAGTGTGACTTGGCTCTTCGCGAAACAAATCGTTCAAATTAGCCACAGATTCTTCTTTCAATGAGTCCAAATCGATGCCGAGCTTTTTTAAAAATGTCTCACTTTTAACAAAACCAAATGCTTCTGGATCAAATTTTTTCCACAATTTTTCAAACTCATCGTTTTCCATCTTTATTCCCATTCCATTTATGGCATTTAAGAGCTCAAATTTAAAAACTCGGCCTGCACTTCCGCCATTCAATTGCGGAATAAGTTTAACCATGTCTGGTGTTCTGAGAAATTAAAAGAAAAATTAATAAGTGTTTTTATTTTTAAATAAATAATAGATTGCCTCATTTTTGACTTTTCTTTTATTATGACAAAAACTTGAGTGGCTTTTCTTGATATTGAAGTTTGAAGTGAAGTGTTGCTTCTTGGCGATTCATTCCAATCAATTTCGCCTCTATTCTCTTTTAGACAAGAAATAAATTCTTCATATCTTGAACAAATATTCAATAAAATCTTTTAAAAAATTTCCAATTTAACCAAACTTTATAAGAGAAAGTTTTTTGAGGCCCATTTTTTCAACTAGTCTCAAATAGTGCTGATGGCTCAAAGGCTTAGAAGGTCCCAAAATGGAAGCAAGTATGTGAGCGAAGGCTTCTTTAGACACACCGCCTTTTCCGTCCGGATCGGCATTGCGAAATTTGGTCTTTATCTCATGAAAATTACTCTTGGCTTTATCTTTTATAAACTGGTAATAGTCTTCGATGTCAATCGATGCGTTGACTGAACGCATACTGCTCATTGATGAGGAGCTCATGGATGTGCCAGGACGACTGCCTTTAATTAAAACAAAAAAAAAATTTATTTTTGTTTCAAAAATTCAAGTTTTTGGTTAATTAAATAAAAAAAAAAAAAAAAGTTTCTAAATTTCTGATAGAATTAATTTATTAGTTATTGTTAGGGTTGTTAGACAAATGAATTGAGGGAAAAATTATTAAAATTGACCAGACCTTTTTTTTTCAGTGAGTTAATCTTAGTCTTGTCTAAAAAACAATTCAAAAGAAAAATTTAAAATATTCATTGTAGAGAATATTTTAATTTTAAACAAAAAAAAATAAATGAAAAAAAAATTACCAAATACTGGAATTGAGACTTTGTTTGGATCAGTGGTGTAGACGGCCTGAACATTTTCGGGTATGTTGTACTCGTAGGACTCGCAGTGGTTGTTTTTGGCCTTGGACCTTTTGAAAGCGCTCTCACTAGCTTCATAAGGCCTGACTGGGTTCGTCGAACTGTAGTACTTGTCGGCTAGCTCGCCCAGAGAACTGGCTCGCGAGACCCCGCGGGCTGTTATGCTTATGCCATTCGGGTCTTTGTCGACCTTGGTCGACGGATGAGCTATTGGCGGCAGATGAAATTGTTGCGCGTCAGCCATAACACTCATTATTCATAGGATAAGTACCCTTATCTAAACAAAGACAAAGTGATCAACAATTAAATGGAAAAATTTCAGCGATAAAAGTATCTGATTTTTTACCTTAGGAGTTTGAAAATAGTTTTTAAATATTTCTATTATTAACTTTTATTTTTTCTATTTTTTTCAAAGGTAAGAAATTAATCAGTAACTATAACAAATTTTTTATGGAAAACTTTTCAAACAAAGCTCAGCAATAAAGTTGTTTAAAACTTGTCACAAAATTGTGTAAATACAAAAAAGTTAATGATTTTTTAGAAATAAAAAAATAAAAAATAAAAAGCTCTCTTTCTCAGCAATATATGCTACTGACAACGATTTTTTATGGTTTTTATAATTTGTCAAAAATTAAAAAGCTTTAATTTAGTTGATTAAATGTTTGTTTATGACTGTGGAAAATTAGACATGGAAACCTGAGTCTAAATTAACTAAGAAGCAAAATTACATGCTTAAGATTTTAAATAAGATTTTGTCTGAATTTAAACTGTTACACTGTTTGCCAGTAACAACGGAAAAAAATTCTTTCAGTATTTTTTGTTTACGGAAAAATTTTGCTTTAGATAAAATTCGTAAATTTTTGAATCAAAGTTTCCAAGCTTTTTTTTTTTTGGTGACATTATCGCTAATATTTGCCTTCAAAGTTTACATATCCAATTTTCAATTGTTGCTTGGAAATAAAGCTATAAATATCCCAAAGCTAATAGTTACGCAGCTGATCAATCTAGAATGGTTATGAACTTATCATTTTAGAAAAATTTTCTTAGAAGGAAAAAAAAATTCACCAAGTCAACAAAATTTTATTTTATAAACAATTGCTCAATTTAAATAGAACTAGATCAAAAATCTAATCGATAAACTAAAAAATTACAAGAGTTTATTTTATTTTTTTTTATTTTCTTTGAAACGAGTCTAAACTGTTAATTAAATCAAATTTAAAATCTCAATTAAATTGGCAGACTTCAATGTATTTTTAAAATAAATAAACACTCAAATATTTTTCTAAGGTCTCTTAAGTGGTTTAAAAACTCAAAAGAAATTTGAAGCATTTTGTTTGACTTTATATTAGTTTTTGTCTTTTAATGGTTAAAAAATTTTCTATCTTTTATTTATAATTTTAAAATAAACAAATTAAAATAGTAAATTTAAAGCTGCTGTTAACGCTATTAGTGAAATAAAAGAGTGCCAAAATGGAATTGCATTTGATGATTTACTAAATACTGAAAACAATTTTTGGCACTCAGGTGAATTTTGATTTTCAATGCACATAAAATTTTTCAAATAAAATCTGTCATCAATGCATTCGTAGGTAACTTGATTTGACTTTAAAATTTTCCAAAGAGTATTCAAGGTCTTTGGCGATTGACAACTTTCATATTGGGGCATGTCGACTGAATGCAATAGAATAACCTGAAAATGATTGATATTTTTAAAATTCATTGAGGCAAGCTCGTGATTGTAAAAAGTGCTGTAATTTGATAGAGCTCCGGAAGTTCTTGTTCCATTAAGAACGGCAACAACACGACCAGTGGCTTTGGACGCGTAGTTTCTGGATACAGCGTTCCAAAACGGATTGTTTCTGGTCACACAATCAGACGGGCAAATTGTCAAAAAATTGTCACTTTTGTTGTCCGAACAAAAGCTCAGTCCATCAAGTAAATAGCCACTTAAAGTGTCTTCCAAAGTCCAATCACCTTTTAATTTTGTGACTTAAATTACAAGCAGATTTAAATTAAAAGAGAGAATTATATCCATGACTAGTTTATTTACTTTGATGCACCGATTTGTAAGTGCCTGACCAAAAAACTGACCTTTCATTTGGATACGGATGTGATGTTAGATTCACAAATTTATCAAAGTCTTCTATTGATACTTGACATGGACTTTTGTTCACTACTACCTTGGAAAATGCTTCCCAAATTAGACTGCAATTCAAATTAGCTGATTTTATTTCACAGTTATCCTTGTGTATCAAGTTTATGTAATTGAAGCATCGACCTAGAAAAATGTCTTGAAAATTTTGGGTCGTACCATTGTACTCGTTGTTGCATATTTTGTCTTCAAAGCTCGGTTTGGTAATTAAAATTAAACAAAAAAAAAACAAATAAATCATTTTCCTAGAAAGATGACTCTAAAATTTGAAAAAAATATGATTAAAGAACATATTTAAAAGAATTAATATTTTAAATATTTATTTTAATCTAATTTAATTTAATATTTTTTAAATTACAATTTAAATTAATAAGTTTCAAGAAAACAACAATTATAGTGCTATTTTTGTGATTTGAAAAACGAAGAGAGCAATTACAGCCTTTAATCACGTTCCAAATTTAAAAAAATAATGTTCTTTTTCTTCTTAGATAATATTAGAAGGCTTTGTTAAATTATGAATTTTTACCAGTTGCATTTATCTTGACATTAATTCACAGTTTTAAGCAAATAGTGCATGTTTAATTATAACAGAAATTCTTAACTTTTATTCATTAAATTAATTAAACAAAGATTAAACTTTTTTATTAAATGTGATCTTATTTTTTAATTAAATCCATATGTAACATTAATATTTTATTGTTTAAATTCTACATTTTAAAGATTAAATTAATGAAGAATAATGTGATAGTTTTATTTATTAAATGAATGTTTAGATTTTAAAAGGTATCTTCATTTAAAAATGTGTTATGTAAAATTAGAAAAAAAATTTAATTTAGAAGATAAAATTTTTTCTACGATTTGGACCTAATTTATTTAGCTCAAGTAAAAAATTTAAAGATTTTTTACATGAAAATGTTTAAAAATGTAAAATGCAATCAATGTTTTTTTTTCTAAAATTCAAGTCTTGTATTTTCCATTGTTAATTTACAAAGGGCTTATATTTTTACTAATAGCAAATATATTATTTTTTGAATAGCAGATCAAAAACTAGGCATTTTATTTTGTACACACGCATCAATTAAGGAACAATTAGAAAATAGATTAATAAAAATGAATGATTACATGCATTGTTTAATCAGAAAAGTAATTTTAAATATAAGTAAATATAATTGTAATACATTTAATGATTATTTATAATCAAATGATCACACAAAAAAATTCATATTATTATTATTATTATTTTATTAGTGTAAAGCCCCATTTTATTAGGGCAAAAATACAAGATAAATTACATTAAATTAGGTAAAAAAAAGAATAATTTGTACATTTGTAATATTTACTAAGTATAAAAGCCTACTCTTAATAGATCATTCAAAATTTTATAAAAGTGAAAGTATTCTAAATTTAACTTCAAATTAATTTTTATTTGCGAACATACAAACTCAGAGTCAACCAAGCCACGATTTTTGTCTAAAGAAACATGGTCAATTATGGCGATTGAGGTCTTTGGACTGTAACTCATTACATCCATATGTATTTTATTCTCTAGATACTTGAGCTGCTTGCAGTAAGATGTATATTTCTGTACAAAAAGTGAATAATCCGAATGCAAAAACGTCAACAATTCCCAGCACATTTTACTATTCCTTAATTTCTTCATGAAAAATATTTTATGTTTCATATATAATTGTTCTACCGATTTAAGACGTAGAGCCTCTAACATCGGTCTAAATTTTTTACAGATGATATAACAATAAGTATCTTTGATAACTCTTTAACATTAGGGAAACTATGGTCTTTATTCATCACAACAAAGAATTTTTGAATGAATGCAATCTTTTTATATACAAATAACTTTTTTAATAAAAATACCTCTTTTATTTAAAAGAAAAATTAAGTTTTTTATTTTCAAAAGATTTTGTTGCAAAATATGAGTTATTTAACTTAAATAGCTTGTTTTTAAAATCATAACTTGCATATGAATTTTTAAAAATAGACTGATGACATATGACTTAAGATATTATTTAAGCTAATATTAAAAGAATAAAAGAAAATTGATTGAATCAATGGCAAGAACGATTAATAGAGAAAAATAGTTAACATTTTTTTACTCAAGGTTTGAGAATAGTGATCAAGAGATATACATTGATACATTCAGAATTCAAGCTTTCAATAAGCAATAATTGTTTGTCTTTTGAACACCTTTAATTACTTCCTTTCTTTTTTTTTTTTTCAATAAATTTGATCATTTTTTATAATTTTTTTTTCAATCATATCTTAAATCATAACTATTAATAAATTGTTTAATTTTTATTACAAAATAATCTTATTTTCATTGAACAAAAAAGAAAAATAATTTATTTGAATCGATAAATCCGTCCAGCTTTTGAGTGTTAACTTAAAATAATTTGATATAAAATTGTCAATATCTTTAAATGTTAAAACATATAAATTGTGAGTAAAGCATGAACAAAATTTTATTTTTTAAACTATTAATTAACACACTGTTATTCTAGTTCCAGAATTAACTTTGGTCATAAAAATGGCTTATCAATTGGATGGTTCTCGGCTGTCAAATCGTAAACAACGAGTTATATATAGAGGTATAGCATCAAAATGGCCATAAGTACGTGCTGATGCTATCCAAGGGAGCGTCCTATTCCTACTCTTCATGCTCGACCTAAATGAATACCTTCCTCTTGGAGTTGAGTTGAGAACACTTCATTTATTTAATTTAATAAAATTTTTTTTAATTAAAATTATTTTGAAAACAAAAAAACATTGGTAAATTCATTCCAAATTTTTTTAATTTTTTTACAAAGTCAGTAAAGATCAAATTGATATTGATATAAACTGATAGCTTGAATGTTGCAAATTTCAGCATTGATCGTTTGATCACAAAGCTATTAATCAATCTTGAATAAAAAAATCCAAATGTTTTTTCTCCACTGTTCGTTTTTGCAATCAGTTCAATCAGGTTTGCACTATTCCTTAAATTGTAACTTAAATTTCTCCAGTCATTTTTAAGAAATCTATTTTTTAAGTTCTCAGGCGAGTTATGTTAGATGTTATATTAAACTTATAAAAGAATGATAACATTCTTTCTAAAAATCTATGCTGAAAAGCATTCAAACCATATTTATTAACATCATTAAAGTTTTTCAATTCAAATTTGAACTTAATTAATTTAAAAATAGAAAAATAATAACTTTTGGCCAGTTTGATTTTTGCCTCTTTAGAGAAATAACACAACAGAGTTGAACAATAATCAAAATACGGTAGAATAAATGTTTTGAAAAATTGACAATTTATTTTATTAAAAATATATTGTTATGTCTTTTTCTCATGGAGTTTAAAAATTTAATCTAATTTAATTAAATTTCATCAACATTGTTTATTTAGATAAAATAGATAAAATTTAATTCATCTTTGTTTTAAAGTTATTCGAAGATCAATTTATTTCATTTTTTTTACAGATTAGTCTAGCTGATGTTTTTTGTCTGTTTCTTACAATTTAAGAAATCGAAAATTTTGAAAAACTTAAATCAAAAATAATTTTATTTTACTTTTTCAAAAAATATTAACATATTTATAGGGTTAAATGTTTTTTTTTTAAATCCAAAATTTAAACATATTTTAACTACGATCATTTAAAGCAATTTTATATTCACAAAAATAAATTAAAAAAAAAAAAACAACTTTTGTCTACTATAGTTTTAAAAACAGTAATAAATAATGCAAAACAAAAATTTTTTTTAGCACACTGACGCATACGTCCAAATCACCTAAGAAGAGCCGCCTCTTTTAAGCTACTCTAATAACTAAAAAATGTGCTCCATTTACAATTTAATATGAATGCTTTCGATTCAAGCATTCAAATTAAATAATTAATTTACAAAAAATAAGCTAGCAAACTAATTAAATAGGAGGGCTTTGCAAATATCCGTTCATTAGTTGATTGTAATCAGGCTCCAGAATGTCCCATGACAGAAAATTGATATCGTTTGCATTTAGAAGCGGATCATTGGTTCTCGAGTCCGATGCAAACTCGTTATGTCCATTTGTTTGCATAGAATAATTTTGGTTACTGTTTGTTTGATTTGTTTGCATTAGGCTTTGACCATCATTTAACTCTTGACACAATTGGAAAATTTCAGGGTCATTCCAATCCATTTCGATATTTGTTTGTGAAATTGGTAAACTAGTCGAGAACAAATTACTATTTTGGTTAGATGAAGGCTCCTCTAAAGCGTTCAATGTAAAAACAACTGATTTATTGGCATCATTCGAGTTAAACTGGTTTGTCATGCTTTGATCAGACTTTATTAGGTTTGTTTCGTTTAGTCCAGAGTTGACTACCATCGGAATGCTTAAGTCACTGGCTCTTGCAAAAGAATCTCCCACCGTTCTGAAAAAAATTTAAATTATTATTATTTGATTTTAAATTTTCATGACTTTGATTTTGTTTTAAATAAAAAGATAAAAAAGAAAAAAAATAATTTTTTTTTTCAAAATTCTTTTTATAGTCAAAATGGGTTTTTAAAAAAAAAAAAATTCAAAAAATATTTTTATAAAAATGTTTACTTTGTGCAATTAAGATTTTTGTTTTGTAGAGAAAATTCATCCAAAAATCGGTCCGTATGTCCAAGATCTCTTAAATTAGAAGGCATGCTGTTAATTACTCTCAGTCCATTGACACTACCACTACCACTAATTTCGCTTGTAATATCTTGATTTTGTGATGAGCATGTTTGTTTGCTAGCGAGCTTTAGCTTTTCAATCAATTGCATTGACTGCTGCATTTGTTTTTCCAATTTGTGCAAATGATCAAGTTGTCCAGCATACGATAATTGTTTAAGCAATTCGGCCGAATTTTTAAGAGACTGTTCCAAAGTGAACGCAGTTTGAGAAAGGTCTTTTTCATCAGAGCCACTAGTGCCAACGTTTACAGCGTCGAATAAGTTAACAAAATTATCTGCTTTTGTCTCGTGTCTTTTGCCGACCGGGCTAGACTCAAATGAAGCCAAACTCGGCGAATTGTCTAAATTAACGCCCGAATCTGGCGATTTGACAGCTTGTTTAGCAAGCTCTTTTTTAGTATACTCTTTCAATCGATCAATAAGCTTTTGCTTTACGCCAGACTTGGACAATTTTCGCTTCGAACACTCTTCTCTCAGCTTGTTAACACTCATTTCTTCCAAATTTAAGCCGTTTGCTTCTTTTTTAGTCTCACAATCAGTCTCAATTTTAGCTTCTGCTTCGCGAGCATTTGAATTATCCACATTGTTTACAACCGAAATGGTACGAATTGGAACCAAACCATTGCTGATCAAACCATGAAAATTATCCAACATTTTGACATCTCCTATCGGAACGAGCTGAATTGGTTGATTGGAAACTGCAAAATTGGTATTATTTTCTGCTTTATTTTCCGGTTCGATTTCAGTTGTATCGGGCTGTTTCGGACTATTATTAAATGACAAGTACATTTTTTGCTGTTCCAGTCTTATTTTGTAAGCGTTCAATTCTTCTTGCAGCTCATAATTGGTGCTGTCATTGCTGTTATTGTCCGAGTTTATCTCATTTGAAGCAGCTGGATAGTCACAATCTATTTTTATTTTAAATTAATTAAATCAAAGAAAAAAATGCTGAATTTATGTATTTTTTTTTAATTTAAAAAAAAAATTTAAATGAGTTATTTTATTCTATTTTATCAAATAAAGAACAGTTTTGAGTTATGAGATAATATTTTGAATAAGAAAAGTTGAATATTCGTTGAGTTAATTGAGAATTAAACATGAAATTTTTATCTAAAAAATTAATTTTTCAAATATTTTATTGTCAAATAACAAAAAAATACATATGAAGTTCCTTTCTAGTGTGGATTTTTTCCTCCTAAAATAAAGAAGAGAAACCTCGAGTAAAATTTAACTAAACTAAAAAAAAAAATTTAATTAGCATAGATTCAAACATTTTTCTTTAATTCCTTTTTATTTATTTTTTTATTAAAGCATAAAAAATCTTTGGAAGACTTCATCTTTAAAGACTTTTGAAATGCAGTTTATGTTATTTTTTCTAAATCTTATTAACTCATGTTCTATTCTCTCACTTTAATTAAAGCATAAATCAGAAAATAAAATTAAAGCTATAGTTTAATGTACTTTTTATACCTTTTTAAAATGTGCATGTTTTTTCTATTTCCAAAGATAAATAAAATTTCAGGAAAGAAGATTTTATTTGTTTTTTTTTTCTACTCTTCACATAAAAAAGGAAAAGATAAATATTTTTAAAATTGCTCTTACAAATAAGCTTAAATAGGTTAATAAGTTTAAATAATTCCAGACAAACTTTGCTTGAATATTGACTTGTTTAACGATTATCTGACAGGATGTAGGCAAAGAGGTGTCAGAATTTAGATGAAGAGAAATGCAAGGTAATGGTTATTAACAGCAAACATTTTAATATAAACATAACATAAATGGTAAAGTACTCGAGAGCACTAATAAAAATCGTAATCTGGGTATTAGCATTAAGACTTTCAAGTTCTTAACTGTAAAATTTTTTTAGATTGCTTAGAATTGATAGAATTTTTTTAGAAAAGACTAGATATTGAGGATTTTGAAGAAAATTTTCAAAAGGATTGAACATTATTCACTGGTTTAATCTGAATTATCTCACACATATAACAAGTCTAACACAAAAGTCTTTTTTTAAATTGGGTTTAAATAAAGAAAATTTTTCAACTCTTTACAAATAATTTCGATTGCTAATTGAATCATCAAAAGCTCTCTTTTTGTAAAAAACTTCTTTGTACGGCCATTAAAGCTCTCTTAAGTATTATTTGTTGAAGCAAAGTCGGAAACTGAAATGAAAATTTGCCAATTGCTTCATTCACTTTAAACAAATTGCTTTTAATAATCACCAAATGACTTAAGATCAGCTACTTTGTTCCATCTACTAAAGACTTTGGTCTTGGTTAAAAGAAATTCAGATCAGTTTTTATGCTTTAATAAAAAAATATGCGATAAAAAAATCTTAACTTTTTATTCATTATGCGATGGTTTAATTTCATATGCTTTATTTTTTTTTCATATGTCAAATCCCCTCATCCATTGCTAAAACCATCGAATCTTGAATTTACAGTCAAGATCTGCAGTTATTTGAAGAGTAACCAAAATGTTCAAACAAAGGAAATGGTTGAAACATTAAGAAAGAGTTACAACTTCAGTCTTTTATTATTATTATTATTACTCTTATCAAATAACACAATTTTATTTAAAATTTGTATTTTGCTTTATAAAATCTTGTCTTAATGTATAAAATGACTATTAGTAAATATTTTAGATTAAAAAATAAAATAAAAAAATGCTTGATACTTCTAGTGTTAAATATTTATCATTAAAATATTTTGAATAAAAATAAAATTTAGATTTTTTTGTGTTTGAACTCTTCATTAACCTATAATGAATAATAGTTATTTAAGTAAAAAAAAAACTTGAAATTAATAAGCAACACTATGATGAATGTTTAATTCATCAAACCGAATTTTTTAAAAAAATATTCTTTGAAAAATCACTTTTATAGAAAAAGTAAAATTTTGTAAAATTGTTTTGGCTTATGTAATTCATAAAATATCAATTAAAAAAAAAAAAACAATTTATGTCAATGAAAAAATTTATGTGATTCTTAGAATTTTGTTCAATTTTTTTCATCTGATTTATTGATTTATTTTTTCTATGAAATGATACATTAAGTTAAAGAAATTTTGTTTCTTTAGAATCCAACAAATAAAGGCCATTGTGAATAATGGAACAAAAAACAATAAAAAAAAAATTTTAAATTAAAAAAAGTTTTTTTCGAAAAGGTCAAAAAATTGCTCTGCAAAATGTATCAGCTGATAGAAAGTTAGTCTGTGCAAAAACTGTGCAATTTTAGTATACGCATTAGAAAATTATTAAAATTAAATTGCAGAGGTTTTTGCACAGACTAACTTTGTATCAGCTGATACATTTTGCAGAGCAATTTTTTGACCTTTTCGAAAAAAACTTTTTTTAATTTAAAATTTTTTTTTATTGTTTTTTTTTCCAAAATTCACAATGCCCAAATAAAGCAAGAAATTTCCTCAGAAAAAAGCCAACACACAAATTTAAATTTAAACTATGCTTACTCGAAGTTATCTCGCTTATAAGAGACGAACTTGACGATTTTGATTTTATCCTAGCAGGCTTTGATTGCGACTTAAAAGTAGTCTTGGAGCTTTTTTGATTAGGTCCTAAATATTGGTGAAATATAAGGGTTTTTTTGTTCGATTTGCTTGATGTTGAAGAACCTAGTCCACTGCTCGATTTAGGTTTACGCGAGCAGCTTGATTTATTTGACATTTTACCCGGCGAATCGATCGATTCTGAATTGAAAGGCGAAGATAGATTCTTAAAGTTTTCGGTCTCATTTTGCAGACAATTGAAAGAAGTAATCGACGACGAGGACATGGATGCCATGGTTTTTGTGGTAGAGGTGCTTGCCTGGCTAGCATTGCTATCCTCATTATCAGTTGAATTAAAGTTAAAATTTAGATTAGAATCGTTAAGAAAATCGGGTCTATTGTACGGGTGATGTCGGTTGACTAGGGAAGTCTTTGGGTATACTATTTTTCCACCTTTGATCGCTTCAGTCAAGCTGGTGTCCGGCGAAATGAGGATTCCCGACTCGACCAGCTCCAGAGGACCCGGGCGCTTGGCCAGCTTTTCGTTCAGGTCGTCCGCTAGACGCGCCCGCTTCAGCTCATTACATTTTAGCTGTAGCGAGGGCGCTGCTTTTGTGTCTGGTAGGATATTCTTTTGAACTAGGATTTCTCTATTCGGCCGCTTTTCAAGCTTATTCTCCAATATGTCCTGAAGCTATAGAAAAAATCATTTAATTTCTAATTAATGGCCAATCTGGATGTCTAACCTGATTTAGAATTACGAACATTACTTGAATTTAAATAGAATTTTTCTATCAAAATTCATTTGACTTATAAAATCCTATTCTGATTTTCAGACAGGTCAAAAGAGAATTTGTTTATTTGAATGAATCTCTTCTTTTTTTTTGTTGGATTGAAAGATAATAAGATAAAAAAAAAAGAAGCAGATTTTACAAATTTTTTATTGAACTCTATGAATAATTTTGGCTTCAAAGCCTTGTTGTTGCTGATAAATTATTAAAATTACTTTCTAAAAAATAATCCTAAATGATAAATTGTTGTATTAATTAAAGCTCAATTTTTTCAACGATTAATTTCTGCGGAAAATTTCTCCTAGATAAGAAAAATCTTGATGTTTTAATTAGTTTAGACCGTATTTATTTGGCATTTTTTAAACGCATAACATTTGCATCTTTCCAATAAAACCCACAATGTAAGTAGAATCTAATTAGCCATAAATTATGAATTTACTAGCAGTGCTTGGGGAAGTTAGATAACCTTTTTTTTTTTGCTTATCTAATTAATCTCGCTTACTCTCTCTCATTGTTATTTTCTAATAAATATTTCATGAGATTAATCCATTATAAATCGAAGAAAATTTTTACATGCACTTTTTTTTTTTTAAATTTAAACAAAACTTCAAATTATTTACATTACAATTTTGAATCTGACAATGCATCATCTATGATCCTTTGTCAGCTATCAAATATTATTAATCTTCTTCGATTTTATTTATTTAACACTCGAACACCTTTGGTTATTTCCTTTCTTTGTTTTTTATTCAATAAATTTAATAACTTTTTTCTCAATCATATCTTAAATCAAAATATTGATAATTTATTTAATTTTTATTACATTATTACAAAATAGTTCAAAATAGTTCTATTTTCATTGAAAAAAATGTGATAAAACGGGTCTTTGAGTGTTGAATTTTAATTTTCAAAAATTTCACCTTTAACTGAAACCATTAATTGAGACACAAAAAAACCATCTTTGATTTTTTATGTCTAATTAACAGATAATTTCAGAATAAATCAATATAAGCAGTATGAAACTTTGGTAATTTTGGGGTTTTGAACTAAGATTCATCAATCATCCTACACCAATTTGCTATTGCATCCTTGTCAATGATTCTTTATTAGATTCTCATCAATCTAATAAAGTAACTCAGTCTATTTATTTCTACTTGAATTTCGTTTTCTTATTTGTTGAAGGAGCTAACGCTTGATACAGATTACAAATATATAAATAAACAAAATCATAAATTGTGCAAAAAGAACTATTCTAAGCTCTGCAAAAACAGTGCAATTTATTGCATTTTTTAGTTTGATTTTTTAGGCATTTGCAGAGCCTAAAATTCATTTTTAAAAATTTTCACAATATTGTTTGCTTTTTACACATCCATTTTTGTATAATTAGAAAAAAAAAATTTTTTTTTTATGTCCAAAAATTTCACATTGCCTTAATTTATTACACTGAATGTCAATCGCATGCATAATTTTTGTAAAATTTTACAAAGTTAGCTTTTAAATAATTTATAGAAAAAAAAATCATGATTGATGATGAAGTCTTGAGAAAAAAATACTTCACTAAATTAAAAAAACAATAAAAATTTTCCAAAAAATTTATTAATTTTAAACTCATTTTTTTAATTCTTTTCAATTATTTTCTTATTTAAAAATGCCTTATAGTCAAGCTAATGCAACTGTTAAAAACTCGTCTGGAAAATAAAAAAGTCGCATTGTTTTTAAGGAAAAATGACAATCAAACTCTTTTTTTTTAAATTTTATAAAAAAAATATTCAAACAATAGTTGTGTTCATATGCAAAAATCAATTAATATTGAGAACCTTTTTTCTTTTTTTTTCTCAAATTAATTTTAAACTAAATATGCATCAAACAACTTAATATTTTATTTAATCAACATATCAACAAACTCTCTATTTAATAGAAAACTGAAAAGCTTTAAGTATAATAATTAATAAAAATAGCTGTAATGAAAAATTGTTCTATTATGCAATCGAGACTTTAAAATCTAGAAATAATTTTGCTGTTTTCTAGCTAAAAAATAAAAAAGCTTTCTTTTATAAATTCAAATTTTTGGACAACTAAATCAGGTAAGCAGACATTGAAAAGAATAAAATTACATGAGCCTTTTCCAGATGCTTCAGTTGATCATAATGTTGCATTGGCAAACGGGAAGCTAAATAATTGCAAATTTTTAATCAGCTGCTCCATTAAAAATAAAAGAAATAACAAAAAAAATCAACTTACAAGGCAGAATGCCTCGTTCAACTAGTTCCTGTTTGGGTCTGCGCTGAGCTAGCTTTCGACTCAGTGCTTAAAAGAATCCGATTAAAATTTCATATTAACGATTTTAAATTAAAAAATTAAAAATTACAGATTCTTTTTTCTTGTAGATTAAAATTATAAGTTTCCTGATTGCTTGGTGCTTTGAAATCGGTATCTTGATTTTGGGAATTTTGAGGCAGCAGCCTCGAAATGTTGGTCACTTGGCCCGATCCTGGTCCGAAATAGTCGTTCAGACCATTGATGGTGTCTTCAAAAATTGGTTGCAAGGGAGGTGGAGGTGTATTCATTTTGACTCGATTATGCTGTTGCTCTTGGAATGATTTTAAACAATCAGCACAGTGAAATTGTCTGAATTTTTCTAGTACTCTAAAGTCTGTATTGTTTCCACTAGAATATATGCTATTCCAATTTGTCGATAAGTATTCAATTGAGTCTTAAAAAAATTATGTTTTAATGCTGATATTTTTATTTTGATGGAGAAAATAATTGAGCTTTATCTTAAAACCTAATTAAAAGCAATTTAACCCGGATAACCATAGTCATAACTATTCGCATAACTCACCGAATATTTTTTCAGAAAATTCTGTCTTACAAACGGGCTCTACTTTGCAGGGTTGTATGTCAACTTTGCCTGGTTTAGCACCATCAACAACAGAGTCGACTTTTGGCTTTTTTGTTTGAGTGGCTGATCGAGACTTGCGTCTTTTGGCCGGCAAGACTAGATCAACTTTAGGTGCATTATCCGGCTTTGGCCTCAAATTGGGCTTAATTAATCTTTCTCTTTTAACTTGTCTAATGCTATTCTTATTGACAGTGTTGCTTAAAGGAATAAAATTTGGCAATATTATGAATGTTGATTTTGGTTCAATGGACTGGGGTGCTGAAGCCGGTACAATTAGTACTGATGAAGATTGCATTACAACAAATTAACAACAATCTCTGCCCTTCAGGGCAGTCTATTTTTCAATTAATTTACGAAAAAATTTTTTATCTAAATTGTTGTTTGATTTAAATGCTAGAGAAAAGCTAAAGTTAAGAATTTAGCTCGGCAAATGTGCTTGAGCCAATTTTACTTCTAAACTATTTACGTAAAGAGAATCATTTAGTTAATAAAGAGCGATAGATTTTCTGTTTTGCTAGCTAGCTAACATTCATCTTTTAGCTTTTACTTGTTATTTATCCTGCGCTAATTATTTTGTACCTGATTTTAAATAAAACTGCACCACTCTGTCTGTTCAATGCAGTCCTTAAATTGGTTTAAGAAAAAAAAATTATTTTTTTCTTTTTCAGCCCTCAAAAAATAAATTAATCTTCTTAGAGGCAATTATAAATTGTAGGAATTAAATTCAATCAATCAATCAGTTTCTATTTTAATAACTTTCTTTCCATTTTCTTTACTTGTAGCTGTCCCTCTGGTAATCTCTAAACTAATCAACAGCTTAGATATAAAAATTTAGCTTGCTGATAAATGCTCATTCTTTTTTTTAACGATTTTTTAATTTTCTTAATAAATTTTAGTCAGATTAAAAAAAAATTCTTTAATTTATTTATATGTTCAATTTAAATTCTTTTTTTTTTGGTGTTGCACTATTTAAATAAAATTTTGAAAGTAAATTTATTTAATTGTAATCAATGAAAAAAATCGTTTAACAAAAAAGTGTTTGCTTCATTTAAACTTGTTTAATTAAATAAATGTAGAATAAAATATAAGGCAAGCTATTTTGTTAGTTAAAGATTTCAAGATGAATTTAAAAACTGTTGGATGAAAAATGCAAAACGCGTTGAAATGAAAAAAAAAGCCAAAGAACATATGTTAAGTTATTAGATTTCTAGAAATATTAATTCGTCAATATACTAACTAACAGTTCAACTTTGCTTTAACTTAAGTTGAAAATATTCTTTAGTCTTTAAAATTCTTAACTTCAAATTCTCTGAACCCTTATTCAGCAATTACGTAAGCACGTTAGATTTGAAAGCAATTGAGATATCATGTTTTTTCTAAGCTAATTTGTTGGTGGATTAATTAATTTTTAATTAAATAAATAAATTTTGTTAAATGTGCTGGAAATAGATTGGGAGAAAAAAATTAATCTTGATTTAAATCTTGTTTACTAAGGGTGCACAGCTCCTACACACTTTTTCTCTCTTTTTATCTTATTAGTAAATTTAAATTAATATTATTTTTGGATTTTTTTGTCGGGTTAAATTTCTCAATTTAAAATAGAAATAAATCATTATCAACTAAGCCTATATTTCCACACATCGTTAAAACAAAAGAGCACAAATGAATGCAAATATTTCAAAT
Source organism: Brachionus koreanus (assembly GCA_016987375.1). Taxonomy (NCBI): domain Eukaryota; kingdom Metazoa; phylum Rotifera; class Eurotatoria; order Ploima; family Brachionidae; genus Brachionus; species Brachionus koreanus. Next base: position 888,257 of record PJRA01000444.1, on the reverse strand, counting down.
GTCAAAATGGAAATTTTTTGTTTTTGGCATAAACAGAATTTTAAAGTCAAATTGCGTAATTTTTGATTTTTAGACTAAAGGCTGTCATGACTTTATAAAAATTTCACTCTAAATAAACTTATCAATAAACCATAACCTAAACATTAATTTAATAAAAATATAAATCGATGTAAAAATGTTGCTTGGCTTTTGCCAAGTACACTAAATTTCTATTAAATTGTTTTTTTTTTTTTAAAAAAAAAGTGTAAGCAATGTTGTTTTAGTAATTGAAGATTTTTAAAATAATGTTTTTCAGCTTGTTTAAATTAACAGTTAATCATATGAAAAAAAAATAGAGCATAAATAATTGACTTAAATTAGATAACAACAATTTAAATTAGCTTATTATGGGGTAAATATTTTTCCATTACCTAGAAAAATAAAAAAAAATAATACATAAATTAGAGGCTAAGGAAAAGTTTTTTTCTAGAAAAAAATTAAGTGGAATAAATCAGTTATCAATCTAGTATAAAGAATATTAGGCGAGTTGTTTAGGCAAAAATAAATCTATCGAAAATCTTTAATCCCATAACTTTATTCTGTAAACTATCTAAAATAGTGCCTAATTAATTTTAAATTGCTTTTTCTTTCAATATACTATGATTTATATTTCTCCATTAAAAAAAAAAAATATTTGAAAGGAAATTGTTTTCCATTAAATTAAACTAAAATATTTAATTACCAGCCTTGTTCTCGGATTCTATTGATACCAATTTGCTATTGAACTTTGATCGCTAATAGCATATTAAAATACAATCGAAAATTTTTCACTTGAGAATATAAACTTTCGCATTTAGTTTTTTTTTTCTTATTTAAATCTAAATAAATATTAAACAAAATTTAAACATTTTTATTTTAAGATGCCGATTAATTGGCAAAATTATCCAAGGAAAACAGAGTTGAAAAAAATTTTGTTTATTCGTTTAAGAACTAGTGTTTATAAATAGCCCTTGCATTTGGGATTTTTTGAAAAGCCGAATTTCCATCTTTCAAAAACGCGGTCACAATCAAATTCGGCCTTGCCAAGCTTTCGATTAACCACATTATGCTGCTCACAAAACCATTTAGACAACTGTTCGTTGTTTTCCACTCGAGGTGGATTTTTTTCCACTCTGAATAAATTTTTTTTTGAATAAATAATTTATTTATTTAATCGATGATTTTTAGCATTTAACTTACTCTTCTTGAAAATCAGCAGAACAATGTTTGCAAGGAAATGTCTTGGCAAATGTGTCAATGAAGTCTTTCATTTTTGTTTGTTCAATTGGACTCGGATTGGAGGGATAATAAGCTGCCATGGTATGCAAATAGCTCCATGTTGCTCTTCCTAGTTGATTTCTGAACAAAGGACATTCAGTATAGTAGGATTTTTCGGCCTCTTGCTCTGCAACATGGGTTAATTTGGCGCCTACCTTCTCTTTCAATTTTTCCTTGCTCTGATTCATCCAATCTTGAAAATCAGTACATGTTCCGCAATCGTCAAATTGCTCCTTTTTATTCATTTTCTACACAAACTACCAATTTGCCTAATAATTGCGTTTTTATAAGGGTGATTAGTAAATTTAAATGACTAAGTTTTAAATTTTTTTTTATTTAAAAAATTCTAAATGAATGCATTGCATAATGACTTAAAATATTTAATTATATGAATTCGCTTTAATTTAATAGGATATAGAAGATCACTCGAACAAATTTTCTTTTTTTTTATTTTTATTTTTTGTATTTTTGAACAAAAATTAACATTTAACAGATAAATAAGAAAAATGTTTGCATTTGTTTTTAACATTAAGAATCTATGCGTTTTAATACAATCTAAAAACATAATGTAAATGTATGAATATTTATGTTCATTTTTATCATAATAAAGCTCTATCAATGATGCTTAGTCTAATGTTAGCGGTGTTGTTAAACTCCTTCTTTAATTTATTCAAAAATAAAAATGTTTAAAAAAAATTTTTTTCTTTTATTTAATAAAACAATATGAAAAAAAAAATTCTTCAATATTCAATGTCTCACCTAATTAATTAATTTACCTGTAATTTTAACTTTCGCGAAATTAGCATTTAATTTGAGATAAAAAAAAGAAAAAAAAATTTATTTAAATTTGTACATAAAATTTAAATTTAGAGATCAAGAAATTATTTTTTTGTCTGCTGCTCCTGAATTTCTTTAATTAGTTCGGGCGGTAAAATACTCATATCAGGTAGTTCGCTGAAAACCATCATAAAGTCACCCTGCTTTATTATTTGTCCCTTGTTGCCAATTTTGATTTGAAGAGTGTTTTTCCAAATGTGAGTAAAACAGCCATTTAATCGCACAATGTCGCCCTCTCTGAGCACTGCACCATAGTCATTCCACACACTCAAATTGATCGAACCGGTCTTATCCGCAATTCGGACAGTCCTCACTTCGTGTCCGTCTTTGGTCTGAGTTGGTTTGGCCACGTCTAAAACTATGGCGTGTATGCTAATATTCTTCAAATTTGGCTCAAGATCTCTAATCAGCACAAACCGAGGTGTGTTGTCTCTGACTGGATTTTGAATTTGCTGTTGCATTTTTAATTTTAGAAAAATTTAAAACTAATATTTACAAATTTCATATCACATGCCAAGTATATGCAAAGCTATGTTTAAAAAATATTTGAATCTTAAAAATTAAAAACAAATTATAAATTAATCTTTACCTTTAAAAATAAATATTTTAAATTTTAATTTTTTCAAAAATAAATTATTTAGCTATTATTATTTCTAAACAAAAAAAAAAAAATGATAAAAAAAGAAAATTTTCAAGTAGAAAATTTGTCCGATAAGTTAAATAAAAATTTGATATCTACGCAAAAATTGGAGGATTTTGTTGACATACTGGAAAATGGTATGTCTTCGTGGCTACAAGAATTCGATTGGGACAAAGACGAGCTGCTCAAAAATAATAGAAAAGATGAATATTTAAATTGTCCCTTTGATCCGGGACATCGGAATATTGCAAAAAAAAATTATGACAAACATATCAAAAAATGTCAACTAAAAGCTTTGGCAATGACTGAACAAGACTTAGTAAGTAAGTTTATTAATATTCACAAAGAAAAATAGAATCATATTCATTTTGTCAAGTTGGATTATAGCAAACAGCCGGACGTTTACTCTCCATACCAAATTGTGATTGATAAAGATACTCAAAATAAAATATTGAAAGATGTTGATCGACATAGAAAAATAAGCTCCAATTTGCCCATACCATTTGAGTATGATCCGTCAAAATACAGAGAAAAACATTCCAAAGATTATCACAAATCAGACAAAAAAAATATATCCATGACAACTAATCATCTATTGGTAAATTTTACACCAGAAGAACGTCTAAAATTACACGAATATGCCATTGATCAGTCAAAATCGCTCGGTTATCAGGCTTCTATTGAAGTATTTAAATATCAAGAAAATGGTTTGATTTATTTTTTAGCTAAGTCTTTTGGTAATATTTTTTTTTAGAAAATAGAGCCAAATGTTCTGATGAATTGGAGACAAAAAGAAGATCTCGTTCGCATAAAAAAAGCAAAGGAAAAACTCATACTGAACAGATTCGTGAGCTAATTGAATCTCAAATGGAATTTCTAGTTCATGGTGAGAAAAAGTTTTTAAACAAAAAAAGATCTCATTCTTTCGAATGTATTAATGAATCTTTTTCATCAAAAAAGAACAAAAAATAAATCCTATCAAGTATCAAGTGTACAAAAATAAAAAACAAATAAATAAAAGAAATTTAATTTATTTTATTTTTAATAAAAAAAAAAAAAATTTGATATAAAATTTTATTTTGTTCTATTTTCTTTTTAATTGCCAAGAGTTTTTATACACTCTTGTGTGTTTGTAAAATTTGAATTTTTTTTTATATTTTTACCTGAATAGGTTGCATTTAAGTTAATTATGAATCAAGATTCAGCTTTAAGAGGTAAATTGTATAAAATAAGCTTATTGTTAAAAAAATTATTTAGGAATGATACATGCCAATACAAATAGTCAATTTGACACAGATGTGCTTAATGATCAAGTCAAAAATGATGCAATACTCAGAGCCACAGTACTTATAGAAGATTCTTTTAATTTCCGTTCCATTTTTCATAAAGTTGGCCGCTTACCATTAATAGTCTACAGGACTTATTACTCAAAGCCAATACAAAGGTAATAACACACCAGCAAATTTGCTCTAATAAATACTCTTTATTAATTATTAAAGATTTTTATATGTTAATATTTTTGTTATAATGACATTGGCATTTTTCGAGACACCCTCTTCATTAAGCTATTCGAGCGATATCACTAAACCCAAATCTTACCTAATCAAATATGAATTTTCCTGCGGTATCCTAGAAATGATTGATATATTTTGTCTGCTATTATTTTTTTTGGATGTTGTTGTCAAAGTAACAATAAAAAATTTTGAAAAATTAATTATTTTCAAAAAAAAGCCTACTAATTATTAAAGAGCTATTTGGTCGGACGAAAACAAGTTATCAAATCGCCATGGCTTGTATCCTATTATGCAATTATTTTTGTCTCTTTAGTTGACTGCATTGTTTCTCTATCATTCAAATGTCAAGAGGTTAGTTTAAATTTTAAAGCTTTGTTAGCACTAGAACACCCGAGGGGTTTTTAGACTCCTTTATGAAAAATTAAAACTTGAATTTTATCACATATAAATAAAATTTTAAAAAATGACTTTTATTAGCTAAAAATTTAAATTTAAATTTTTTTGAAAATTAATTAATTCTCAAAAAAAAATTTTCAATTTATTTCAATAACTTAATTTTAAATTTTCATGAAAAATCAGCAGGGTATTCTAGTGTTAAAATTGGACAAAATAAAATGCAAAATCTGGTAAAGCCATTTCGTGTGCCCATTTAAACAATTATTCTTTGCCATTTAAAGAAAAAAATAAGTTTTTGCACTTTATTCGGCTCTCTAGGACCAAATTTAACTAAACTTAATTTATTAAATTTAATTTTTCTTAAGACTGTGCGCATAAGACGCTATTTGAGACCATTTTTTCTAGTTCAATGTTCATCTTTGATGAAAAAAACAATCAAATCACTAAAACGTTCACTTCCTCAAATAATCAGCGTGTTTGTTTTGCTTTTAATCCATTTGTATCTTTTTTCCGTGATTGGAATGCTCATATTTCCTCGCTATTACGCACAATATGCACACAACTCTACAAAGAACGCTTATTACACAGTAAATTAAGATGATTTTTTTTTTAAATTTATGTTTTATTCAAAAAATAAACATTAGAAAAATCCAAATGATTCTTTTCCGATCATAGATGACAAGGTCTATGTGAAAAACGAGGCATTTTCCAGCATTAAAAATTCACTAATTAATCTTCTTGTTTTAATAACCACTTCCAATAACCCAGATGGTAATTTTTTAATTGTTATTAAATTTAACTTTATCCATTAACCATTTTAAACTAAAAGTCACCATACAATCGTACTCAGAAAATCGTCTAGCTGCCCTCTATTATGTCATATTCTTGCTAATTGGTATTGTTTAATTCATCATTTGATCATATTTTAAACAAAAAATATTAAGGAATGTACAGTTTGATGAGCTTGTTTATAGCAGTTATTTATAATCAATTCAAAGGCTTCTTTCAAGATAGCATGATGTCAAGTGTTTTCAGACAATCACTCGCTGTTCGAGCAGCATTTTGGGTTCTATTCGAAAGATTCAATACGCCAAGGTAAGGTTCAAAGAATAAGAAATTGAACTTGAAATAAAGTGAAAAAATTTTGTTGTGTAGAGGAAAAGCAACTATTTGCCGAACACCAATGATTTATGTGATTAAAAATCTTAGCGTCTCCAAAAAAAGAAAAGAGTATTTGATAAAAGTAGTTAAATGCTATTTTATTAAAAATTTAATAAATTTATTTCGTTGCTAAAGAAATTAGACGATGCTAGCTGTGGACCAGGAATCAATGAAAACCCAGAGGTTGAATTTTTGATCGATATGGACCTTTTTGAAAAAATGTTTTTGGATCATTTAAATGAAGATATTGCAGATGAATATGAAGATTTATTGAACTCTAATTCGGTAAAGACTTGTTTTATTTTTAAGATACACTTTTTTCAAAAGCTCTAGATTAAAAATTGAATAAAAAAATGTCTAACTTTTTGTTGTCTTTGATGTCTCTTTTCGCTTGTGCATCAATAGATATTTTACTCTTTATCTTGTATCATAGTTATCTAGCTTTAGCAGTTTTGCATTATTTCGAATAAGTCTAATCGCTTTCATTTTGATTTGCTTTTTTACCTAAAAAGTTGAATGAGCTCTTCTAGCTTTATAAGGTCTAGCATTACAGTAGAACCTTGGAATAACAAAAGACATTGGCCGAAAATTTAATAATGTTTTTATAAAAATTACAACAAAAATTTATATTTTATTAAAGTTTTTAATTAAAAAGTAAAACAAATGAAAAAAATATTAATTTTTAAAAAAATTTTAGTATTTTGATTTTTTTTATTCGGTCCGATGAGATTTTGTTTTTAATGTTGAATTATTTTTTTTTGGAGCAATTATATTGACATTCAATTTTTTGGCTTTTTCTGAAGTGGCACTTTTTTGTTCTATGCTTTGTAAGACAGCTACTAAATTTAACTAAGGCTTTAATCTTGATGATCTTCTACAACCTTTTGGTAGATATTGTTACCGCGAATATTGTTTTCGAGTTTCCTAAGATTTTTGTCTTCCAATCTACCTTATAAACTTTAGATTTCAAATTTCCCCAAAAATCTACAATTTGTCGTGCTTTTGGTACGTTTGCTGGATTAACTTCTCTAGCAACTTACCTTATATTTTTATCTAACATATAATTCTGTACCATATTATGAGATGATGCTAAGTCAGACCAAACTACATGATTGCCATCCTGATAATATTCTTTAATCAATGGTTCAACTCGTTTCTTAAAAAACTCTCCAAGGTAGACATGTTAATTGACCACTAAACCACTAGGTACAAAATATGGTTCGCTTATTCCGCGTTGTGAAATAGCCAACAAGACAATTCATTTTTCTTAAAAATTTTTAACGTACTTTTCACTCTCCGGCATCTTGCTTACGTTACTGCTATAAAAAATAGCTTTCCCTGGCAGAGCGGTATTACCAAGAGTGAAATAAGATTCATCATCAATTATAAATTCATATCTGCAATATTTTAAAGCATTCGAGGACATGCTGCCTTCTCTTGGTTAGCATTTAAATGATGTTTTGTGCCATTTGTTTTTCTAAACCTGTTAGAAGATTTTCTAAGCATTTTCCCTACAAGTTTCAATCTTCACGTTTTACTGCTGTTGCTCCATTTAGGTTTTTTTTCCAATAATGACGCAACAGTTTAAAAATTTTAATTTAAAGTTTTTTATAATATGAATTTTTTAGAATTATAATTATGGAGAGCATTCAATTATTTTTATTTTTACACATAAAAAGAAGTGCATTTTTAGAATTACAAAGATGGAAAGATTTAAAATATCTAACCTTTAAAAAATACGAAAAATTTTGTGGCTCAATAGAATAATTAAAAATTTTTTAAATAAATATCATCAATAATTTAATAAATTGAATTTAAAGTTTATTTTAATTAAAATTATTTTTCTTATTAGTATGAACGACGCAATAGCAGTATTGTGGCAATGAACAATCTACGAAGGAATTTGAAAAATTTTTTTCTATCAAAACTCTATCTTTTTTTGTCTTCAATAATTACAATTATCAACATAGGCTGCATAACAGTAATTTTTTATTTTGAATTTAAAATAAAATCTGAAAATTTTTTCTCTTTTTTCAAGGGAGAGCTTCATTTAATGGAGAATTTGGACGATAATGGCACAAATAAGCCTCTAAGTGTAATTTAGCCTTTAACAATTTAAAGATGAACTAAAATTTAATATTTTTTAGTTACTGATATTTTTGTTTTCAATTTTATACATGGCTGAGCATGTTTTAAAATTATGGGCTTTGAATACAAAGCGGTATCTTACCAATTATCTCAATCTTTTAGACGGCTTCATATCAATAGCATTTTTTGTAAATTCAAAATAAACAAAATAAAATTCAAAGTGATAGGTTTATTTTTCAAGGTTACACAAGTTGTTCAATTGGCAGTCTACAAACGCACCTATATGTCAAACGAGTAATTTAAGCTTTTAGAGAAATTAAGTTTTTTATTTTTATTTTTAATTATTTTAAGAGAAATGAAAAATTATAATTATTCAACAAATATTTGGGGCATATCTAGAGTAATAAACATGCTTTTGATATTCCGACTGATTCATTTGGCTCCAAGTGTTAAAGTAATGTATGCTGTAGTAAGCACTGCGATTGACATATTCAGAAGTTTAAAGCCTTTATTTGGCATCATGGCCTCAGTCTATTACATTTATGCTCTTATTGGTATTCAGCTATTCTCAGAAAAGATTCGAACTGATTCTTTTGATTACTATAACAAATCGTAAAATTTAAATTTAATTAATTTAGCCAAAATTTTTCTTTTAATTTAGCATACTAAATGAATATTGTGGTACTTATAAGCAATTATCATTTTGGGTCAACAATTTTAATGACTTTTATGTAATTTTTAAAATGATATAAACTAATTTTATGCACATTATTTAATCTCAGTCTGCACTAATTGTACTCTGGAATTTAATGGTTGTTAATGACTGGTTTGTAATTGTTGAAGCATATGTAGATGTTACTAGTGATTGGAGTCGGTTGTATTTTTATTTCTGGTGGGCATTGTGTCCAGTTATCATGCTTAATATGTGTGTCTCCTTAATTTTAGATGTAAATCTCTTTTCAACTCTCTTTTAAGTAAAAATGTATAAATATTTTTTTGCTCTAGTTATTTTTGTTAAAATGGGAAAAAACAACTGAAGTAAAGACTTCTTCATATTCCATTAAAACTCCGCTCATAAAATCAATACATCGATTGTTCAGTGATGCCAAATGGAAGCCCGACGAAACAAAAATAAATGGCGAACTGATTAAGCATTCGTATCTAGATTTTAATCGAATGATCCACTCATTTTCCCATGAAGACAGTGATTGATTATCAGTCCAATGCAACTGCCAAATTAAAACAATCTAGATTATTTATATTAATTCATTTTTTTTTTAAATTTAAATTTTTTTTCTAAACTGTTTTCTATTCAATATTTGTATTTTAATTTTTATTTTTAATTAATTTATTATTTATTAAATAAATAAAAAATCAATATTTATATATTCGATATTTTACTCAAATTTAAAAAAAAATTCAAGTTATACTTGCTTCATATCTAAAATATTATAAATTAAAATTTTAGTTTAGTTTTATGACATACACCGTTTTTTACAGTACTATCTGAGTGAATTAATATATATATAAACAATTTTTTAAAGTTGAATTAAATAATTAAATGAATAAAAAAAGGCAATCATTTAAATGAGCTCATAACTATTTTGGACTCAATAGTTAATTAATTATGGGATATATAATTATTACTTTGGAATCATTTGTTGATTATTTTGACCTCTAAAATTTTTACGAAACGAGTTACGAAACGACTTGATAGATTACAATTTTTATTTTAATATTTATTTATTTTTAAACGAAATAAAAATATTAATTTTTTTTTCTATTTTTCAGGGTAAGTAAAGAATAATTTGAGTAAAATAAAAAAAATTAATAGTAAAGTAAAATTTATAAACAAAGTAAATAGAAATTTTTGACTAAAATTAAGAAGATAAAATGAAATAACTATATAGCAGTTTTTTTAGGGTCTATTTCTTTAATCAAATTGTTTGCCTTGCTTCTTGTTAGTCTTGTTACATCTTGTTTTTTTGGACCCTATTCTATCCTAGTGGATAGTGGGGAGGAGCTCATCTCCTTTTCAAGTACCTTTTTGAGCAACAGCTCCGATCTGACACAGAGGCTACTG
>PJRA01000444.1:851575-877767 GCA_016987375.1 Brachionus koreanus | reverse complement strand
AGTATAGTTAATAATTTAAAAATAAGTTCAAAAATTTGATAAAACTGGGGTTTGAATAAGTGGATATAGTTGATCAATTATAAGATAATAACCGCACAATGGAGTAGGATATGTTATATTAATTTGATAATATAACATATTAATTTGATAGCTAACTTTAAATGACTGGTAATTGTCTATTGACTTAACACTATTAATTTAATTGTGCAAAATAAATTCGTAACTTTCTTTCAATGTTAAATAAAACAAATAAGTTAGGAGCAGCTTTGCCTGAGTTGAAAGTTTAGCAGCTTTTTCTGACGCTTTGATCCTTTATTTTCAAAGCAGGCACCTCGCAGAATGCTTTTGGTTTCTAGTTCTTCTTTTTTCTCTTATTTCGTCAGTTTGTCTTTCTCTAATGTCTTATAGAATACACAGTTATTATAGGTACAAACAAATAGTGTAAGGTTTTGCTTGATTTGCAATAGTGTGTTTGAATTAAAACAGATTGCGTAAAATTGGTTATAAAAATAAGGATTATTGAACAGGGATAAATAAAAATTAGGAATTGATCCAAAACTGATATTTTATATTTTGGCGCTAAACAAAAATTAAAATCTAACGTTCAAAATATTTCAATTTGATTTACTAGATTTACTAAAGAAAATTAATTTAGTTATTAATGCAAAAGATTATCCTAATTAATAAAACATTTCGGAAATTTATCGGAGCAATCTCAGCAAATATTAATCTAAATTTTTTTTTAAAAATTATTTAAATTTATATTAAAATTAGTTTTCTTTTAGTGACAATACATTTTGATTGGGATGCAAATGACATATGACAAAATTTTTTGACAACCGAAGAACAAACAGCGGAAAAAAGTTTGCTCTTTATCATTGTGAGTAAATGTATAAATTATATAAAAAGTGATAATGAAATTTTGAAATATTCATTGTTAAAAACAGAATTTTTTTGTGTTTTTTTGATAAGCTTAACTTTTCAACTTAAAAAAAATTAGAGAAAAAAAATAATGTGAACGGCAAAACTTAAAATCAAGGTCATTTGAAATTTTAAGAGAAGATAAATATTATTAAATGACTAAATATTGAATATTTATATTTTTTTTTAGCTTTATTTTTAAAAATTTTATCTAATTTAAGATAGGTAAAATATTAAATGAATGATGCAAAACATTTCTGAATAATTAATTCGGGTTCAAAAAACTATTGTTTCAATTTTACTCTAAAAGTAAAAATTATATCAATTTTGTTAAATTTTAAGCTTTTAAATAAAACGATAAATTTTTGTATAAAAAGTTTGATTAAACTTTAATTTTAGCCCTGTTTGTTTTTATCATAACTTTGTAGAAAATGATTATATTTTATTTTTGATTTTTAAAATTTCATTTAGAGGAAACTCAGCTTTCTTGAGAATAAATTTTTAAAAATAAAATGCAAAGTTTTAGAATATATTTTCCACTATTTAAAAGTCAATATTTTATGTTTCATGAGAAATTAAAAATAGCATGCTTAAATTTCAAAACAAATGACCAAGTATTTTTCCTGCATTTTTAAATTAATTTTAAAAACTAAACTAAACAAAAATTTTCTTTGCTCTTATTTCAATTAATTTTCATCCTATTTTTTCAATCATTTAATTATGTTTAATTAATTATATTGAAAATAATTCTATCTAAATTTTAGATTTTTAGCACAAAAAAAAGAAAAAATCAATAATGTCTTCTTTTTTTATCATGGTTAAAGTCAAAAATTTAAGCACCTTCTCTCAGTTTAAATAAAATTTTAAAAAAAAATTAATTATTTGATTAATTTTCAAGAGTTCAAAATGAATTTGGATCATTTGATCAAATCACTAGAATCTGCGGAAAACGACAACAAAAAATTCGCTTTATTGCTAATTTTATCAGAGCTTTTTAAAGCAAACAAATTGGACGATTCTTTCAAGACAGATGAAAATTTAAATACTCGCCTTTTTGAAGGCATAGATCCTCATTTCTTAGCCCGGCTGATCACAACCAAACAACAAGTTGACGATTCTCCAATTCACTACAAACAAGTTGGTCTAAGTATTCTTACCCAATTTCTCGACTTTCCTGAATTGATCACAAATCCTGTCTTATTGACAAAAATAAATTCCATTTTTGAAATAATCAAGTCTGATATTCAAAACTGTGAGCTGCTGAAACTGGATGCGTACAAATATGTGTACAGGTTAAGTGAAATATGTCCAGAGTTTTTGTATCAAAATGGATTAATAGCAATAATTTTTAACGATATATTACTTAATGAAAAAATACAATCTCAGCAACTAAGAATTATGTATGACTTTGATCTAGAGGGGGAAAAAAATTTTGAAATAGTTGCATGTAAAATACTGTCAAATATGATCAAAGACATGCAGGATAAAGAAAATAAAGAAGATTATCCCCTTGATGAAACTAATCGAAAAGTTCAAAAGGAATTTAAAAATTTCATCAATATGGCAGTCTCTAATCAAACTGAATTTAAATTTAAGCTTTTGAATTACATAAATTTTTTCCTTTCCAATGATTCAATCAAAAACTATATTTTAACCAATTCAGATTTAAATGATTTATTTGTAGACCAAGTTCTAGTTATTTTAAACGATTTATTTAAAAGTAAAGTAAAAAATATTATACAAGAGCAAGGATTTTTGTTGCTGAACAATTATGTCCTTGTTTACGACTTTGAACCATTGTATATGAAAGATAGAAATTTTTTCTACCTACTTATTCATTTGTTATGCATCCAAATATCACTTAATTTGCAGAAATGCTATGAGACCAATGAACTCAATATTGACCAAGTACTGACAAATAAAATGTCTGTATACTATTCATTGTTGGAGCAAGTTATTAAAATTCTGTCGACTGCATCTCCTTTTGATACAGACGACTCAGATGAAGATGTGAGTGAACATGGACATAAAGAAACCGAGCCAGAGCTTGAAAAAGTTATTAAAATAATAGTCGAAGCATTAGAAACTATTTCTTTATTCATTAAAGATACTTTAGCTAATGACTTTAGTCAAATGAATGACCATTGTTTACTATTGTTAGCTTCAAGTACTCGAGTTTTGTTATGCTGGATGACTCATGAAAGCTTGCTTGAAGATGAGATTATGGAGCTCATTCCTAAAATGATCGAGTTCTCTGAATTTTTGGCATGTAAATCATTCGAATTGGACATTTCAAATTTTATCACTGCCGGCTTAAATAGATTACTAAGCGACAAAAATAATATTCTAGAGTTTAAATTGAGCAATCCAAAGCACAAAAATGATCTAGTCAAACTAGAAAGTGAGAGCATGGAAACTAAAGAGCAAATTGAAGTAATAAAATCAATGATTGATCGCTGTAGTTTAAAAAAATAGAAAAGATTAAGATTTTTTTTTAAATAAAGTTTTAATCAAGTTTTAAATTTTGATTAAGTATCCTATTTATTGTATTTTTTTTGCTTTGATTTAATTTTTTTTTACAGGTAAATCAAAGTTTTTTATCTCTGGTTATAAATTATAAAAAAATTAAAACTATTCTACTTTAGTGCAGAAAATTTGATTTTGTAAAATTGTTAATTATATGAAAATTATTTTTAAAACTTAAACGGTATTTTCATTTCAAAATTAAATAATAAAAATAATATGTTTGTTTAATTTTTCAAATAAATTTTTGTTTTTTTAAGGTTTTTAAAATTTGCTTAGCTATGAATTAAAATGGTTCTTTTTTTTTTAATCTAGGTTATATTTAATCTAATATTTTGTTTTTAGCTGCTTATGTATTTTTCAAATTTATAAAAAATGATAGATTTTGGAAGAAAAAAAATAATTTATTTCTTTAGTGTTAGATAATCTTGAAAAATTATTGTTTACTTCTTATTTGGGTAAGTGAAAATTTTGCATTTTTTTTGTTAACTTTTTTTTAATTTATTAATTAAAAAAAGCTTTAGTTAGCTCATCTTCAAATATAATCCATTATGCTCTAAAGTCTTTAATAATCTTTCAACGATCAGTTTGATTTCCCAGTCAAAAACTCATAACTACCTTCTTAACTTGGTCTTGGTAAGCAAAATACCGTTAAGATGATGAAAAAAAGAAAGATCTGAGCTCTATGCTGGATGGAGAAGAAGTTTGATCCCTTCCAGCTCTTCTATTTTTACCATTGTTCTGCTGTATTCATTCCTATTATCATATTTTCTAGAATAAGTTCATTTCTCATCAAAAGTAATGATCCGTCTGTAGAATTGTTAAGTATTTTTTTAAAGTTCTTTCAAATCATGAAGAACAAATCGGCAATGTCTGTTAGCTTTGTTAATCAAATTAAGGTGATGAGATATTGTCAATTATGATGTGCATGATTCTACAAACACTACTTGAAAATTTTTAGACCAATCTAGGACCCTTCTTACCTTATGCTCATTTTCACCTTCCAAAACACATATTTCACGAGTTGCTCCAATAAGTCTTTTTTCCAATAATGACTTAACAGTACCAAAATTTAAATATTTTCATTTCAAGTTTTAGCATTACAAAGATGAAAAAATCAAAATATCTAACCTTTTAAAAATGCAAAATTTTTAACTCAACATAATCTTTAAATCTAGCAAATTAAATTCTGATTTTCTTCAGGCAGCAAGAATGTTTTGCAAACTGTCACTTTTTAAAAAAAGTAGTTTCAAACATAATAATCAACATTAAATAAAACAATTTTTACGACAAACAAATTTTATTTTAACTAAAAATTTAATTTTTTTTACAAGCTGTAAAGCATTTAAATTTTTTTTGTAGATAAAATAAATTCAAAGCCATCTATTCATTAATTTTAATTTCTAGCATCGTATTTCAACTAATATTTTTTTGCTTTATCTACCAAAATTATGAGAAGATCTTAATTAAACAAGATAAAAGAAAAATATTTAAGATCTTGTTAATTATAATTAAAATAAATTAAAAAGATTTGACAAAACCTGGTTCGCATGTCACATATTAATCCTATTTATTTATGTAAATTACTATCAAAATTAAATAATAATAATACTCTTTTTATGGGCTTTAGGTTAAACATAAATAATGAGTTTAATTTTTAGTAGTATTCATTTTTTAGTTTTTATTGCCCTCTCATCATCATCATCTCGGTCTTAATCTAGGTTAATCAGCAGCACACAGTTTTAGATAATGAGACACGATGGTTTTAAAGATGAAGCCCAAGTAAACTAAGCAGGTTTAAATAAACCTTTTACTCTAAAATAGACTGATAATTCAAGGAGTTTTTTTTTTCTTTTAGCAATACTTAAAAAATGTTCTACCGAATTTTAAAATTTAAGTTTTTTATTTGTAATGAATTTATTTTACTTATCTGAATTTAATTTAAAGAAAAAAAATGCTTAAGTTAAAAATTATTCAAAATAAACTAATAAATTTTTTTATTTATTCTAGTGAGCTGATTTGCATTATTTAATTTTTTTCTCACAAAATTCCAACAATATACTAAAACAGAAATTATTTCAAATTTTATTTTTTTTTTAGAATTAAAATTCGATTTAAATACAGTAATTTTTTCTCTCTTTGTCCAAAATAGTCCTTGGAAAGCTTTAAGTAATTCAAAATCTGAAAGATATGTTTAGACAGCAAAGGTAGAAGATTCTAGCTAACCTTGAGGCGAAATAACTTTTAATTTGCTTAAACCATCGATTTTATTTCTTTCACAGAAGCATTTTTCTAGTGCATTCGGATAGATTTTTATCCATATTCATTATATTAGAAGAGTCCGACCTTTTTCTCAGTGTTACATAACTAATTTAGATAATCGCCTATAGATTGAGCGTACTAGCTTTTATCTAAACGGTGATTACTTTTTAGAAAAGCAATGCAGTTTTGTTATCTATCATCAAAAATCGGAAAGAACTTAGCAACAAGAATATTTTTCATTTGAAAAAAGATATAGCGAGAAAATTCTCACTCTAAACAAATTTAGAAATTGTCAGAAATCCGTAATACTTGACGACTTTTCAAATGTTTCATTTGTTTGACTAGAAAAAAAAACAAACAAAAATTGAGTAATATTTCGAGTAACCTAAAAGCAAACAAAATTTAAAATTAATGAAAGTTTTTTTTTTCAAATTGTTTTATTAAATGATTGCATAAGAATAAAAATATTAAGTAATTAGGCAAAAATAAAGAGCTTGGTTAATTTTTGTTCGATGATGATTAGTAGTAGCCCATTGTTTGTTCAAAGATTTAGACAATAAAAAAAAATATTTTTATTATCTTATCTATTATTAATTAGATAAATAAACTTTTGCTTTGTTTTTTTTTTTTTTGATGAATGGGAAACTGGATATAGGGGATCACCGCAGGGGTCAGTCAAAATCTCATTTTGTTTTTAATTTACTCATAGCTAGAAATAAAAATTTTAAATTAAAATATTTCAGCAGATAAGATAAGCAACACCAATACAAGTCCTAGTCGACAGGTTTATTCAACAACAAAAAAATTCTTAACTTTAGAAAATATGTGCTAAAAAATGGTTAAATTGCTTCACTCATTTCGAATCAATTTCATTTATTTAAGTAAAATAACTTAAGGTGATGTTTGACAATTGATGAATAAATTTGTCAAAAAATTGACAAACAAAACTATACTCTATGTGTAAAATTATCTAAAAGGCATTTTATTGTTTAATATTTTATATTTATATGGCCATGTTGATAAAGCGAAATAATACTAAAAGAAAAAACCAATCTTCAAGTTTTAATCTCACTAGACCTAATTTCAAATGTCTCCCGATATTTTTCATAATTGCGCTAAAATCATTTGTCTTAGAGAATGACCCGAATGACCAAGCGAATAATTTATCATAAATTTTGTTCTACTTGTTTTTTCTTCGTTTACTTTCTCTCTCTCGCTCTCCCTCTTTCTTTTCTCAATACGCATTTATTTTAGCGTACAAGCCTATCTCAAATAGATAAAAATAAAGCCATATTTTTGAGCAGATAAAGAACTGCAGTCCTAATTGAGCGCTAAGTTTATGCATGACCCAAATGCACCTATAAATTTTAATTAGTATATCACTAATCTTGCACGTAGAGACACTTCTATAAAGCTATTACATAGTTCTAAATTAGTTAGGTATCTGGTTTTTGTCTACGACTAGATGATGAGCAAACCGGGCTCTCCAGCTATTTTCGGAATAAATTCTATGGGAAAAGTTGTGCACATATAATAAAAGTTAATTGGGTTTTGTTTGTTGTGTTCATGGCCAAAAACAAAAAGAGGGTGTAACCGAGCCATATATTTCAGTCAGCTAGCTAGCAGGGTCAGTAGTTTGTAGCGAACACTCACACACACACACACACACACACACACACACACACACACACACACATACATACAAATATAAATACAAATGATTCATTAATAAAACTATTGCTATTTTTCAATATAAGTCAAATATCTTGTATTTAGTTAGATTTGTTTTTTGTTGTTATTTTCTCAACAAATAGTTTAGACCAAATTCAATATTTTTTTCATGAATAAATTCTAAATATAAAAATTAACTAGTAGATGTACTGTAGATATTTAAAAAATCCATTAAGCACATGAAAATATGAATTTATTTTATTTTTCTATATTTTTTTTGAATATATTATTTTTTTCGTTTTTGGCCAGGTCAGCTAATGAATTTTTTTTCATGCATGTTTTAGATGTGAATATTCTCTATGCTACCACATCCAGCACCCAAGTATTGACTAGGAAAATTGAGGAAATGTCGTCGTCGAGCGTTACACTTAACAAGCCACAGCATCAGCGATTGGTACAGTCGTCCTATTGCAGTTGCTCAAAATTCGTTCCACAAGCTTTCAATAGTAACAAGTGCCAGACGTGCTTCAACGCCAAAGACTTGCACAGCAACGAAGCATTGGCAGATTTTCAGAAGGTAAGAAAATTTAAAAATTTTTAAATTTTTTTTTTTAAATCATTTTTTATTGACTTGAAAAACAATAAAATATTTAAACTTGCTTGAAAAATTTTGATCGGTGGAATAAAAAATTGGTCTCTTTCTTCAAATGAACTCAATGCTAAAAATTTTACGCCTTATTAAGTGTCTATATGATTGATGATGATGATGCAAATTAGAAGATACTTTTTTCTCTAGATTTTAAATCAGTTAAGACAAGATATGAAAAATTTTCGATCATAAATGTAGCTTAAACTTAATTTAATTGATATTTAATTGAATGAAAAATATTTTCTTCTAGTTTAAAGTCTGATTGAATAGATACTAAAATATGACTTTTTTTAGAATGAATTTTATAAAAAATTAATCAAATAACTTATTTTATTGCTTGTTGACTTTTAAGTTAGCTATGTCTCAATTATTTTTGCGTTATCAAACCAATTGTTTAGAATGATACCAACAATTAAAATTATTTTAATTTTTATTTCAATTTTTGTCGTTGTTCAACGAGCTATTTCTTACTCAGATGGTTCTCGTCAAAAAATAAAAAAACAATTGTAAAATAGTTAGCATTGTTTAGTTCAATAATTAAAAATTTGATTTTTTTGCCCAATAAAACTTGGCAATATGAAGTGTGTTATTTTCTTGAGCGAATAATAGAAAATGATTAGAATAAGAAACTTGGTCAATTTTTGCAATAAGGAAGTCAAATTTCACATAGAAAAGGTATTCAAATAAAAATTTAAAAAAACCAACATGATAAAAGAATTATTTTTTTTGGTTGTTCTAATTATAGGCTTTAAGTAAATTATTAGAGTAAATTATTTAAAAAAAAATTTCTTGTTTTTTTTTTTTTTTAAATAAAAGTTAAAAAAAACTTTAAATTTTATATTTATTTTTGTAAAGTCAAACCGAAAAGTTTGCAAATTCGGCTATTTGTTTATAGCACCATCGGATCTTGAGCTTAATAAAACAAAACGTTGGCAGTGGCGATTTTTTGTCTTCTACGACGACGGCGAGCTTACATACTCATTGGATGATAATGTAAAAAAAAAATTTTTGATAAACTTACCCGTTTTTTTTATTCAAAAATTAATTTTAAAGCCATTAACAGTACCACAGGGACGCATAAACATGTCTGCGTGCGAGCACATAGCCGAACTATCGAACAAAACTGATTTTATTTCTTATCCAAATTCACTTTGTTTAAAGTTTACCAAACCGCAGAAAGATATGTACATAGCAGCTGGAAATTATGAAGAGATGCTGAAGTGGAAAGACGTTATTTGTTCGTATGCGTCCAAGTGTCAGAAAAAAAATTTCTTAATAAGTCAAAAGTTTGAAGATGATGGAATTCAGGAAGAGAACGAGAATGTGCCTGAGCGTGATAATGAGAAGAGCACAGCTGAAGAAGAGGACTGCAAAGAACAGGCCAGTTCAGAAACGATCTCGGATGAATCGAATAGACGCTTGTCTTACAAAGAAGACGATTTAATACGAAAGCAACGACTCAAAGAAAATCTAAATCAATTGTTAATCGAATACAAACACGAAGAAGAGGCCAATATGAAAAAAATGTCCAAACAAACTCAACAAAATAGGCAAAGCCTACCACAAACAAACAGAAATAAATCATCGGCTTTCTCGCTAGTCGCTCCACCATCAAACAGCTCAGCATTTCGTCCTGTCAATTCACTAACCAATCTTTTGTCAAGCCAAAACAGTTTGCCTTTACAGATGCAATCAAACAAGCTAAACAAAACCCAGTCTAGCTCGGCCATGATAAATTCGAATAAAAATAACTCACCGTCATCGTCTTCTACGTGGTCTTCGTGCTCGTCGCCATCGAAGCCGCGGCCGAACGAAGACTACAAAAAGCCGTGCTTGATTTCACCACGTAAGCAGACTATTGAAGAAGACTCACAGCCCGTGTCACCAAATTTGTCTTCATCTTCATCGTCATCTACTTCTTCGACAAAAAGTCTCACCATTCGGGTTCAAACTGATCTCAAGCAACAGCAACAAGATTTTGATACAACTCACAGGAATATTGAGATCATCGATTTGACCAAAAATACATCATCAAGCACAATCAACTCTGCTCCTAGTTCAAATCCCAAAAGAAGAACAAACAATCTAATAGGTTATTTATGGAAGCTTAAAGATTCAAGTTCTAATGATAACACAAGCAATCAATTTAACAAATACTGGTTCTCATTGAACATGAATTTATGCTGTTTGATATATTGGAACGATAAATATGAGCAGGATGTTGGTAAATTTCCCATCGGTAAGTTTTTTTTTTAATTGATATTAAAAAAATTCAAGCAAATTTTATTTCAATTATTAGTTAATTTGTCTTTTTCTCTCTTAAAAGTAAATTAGATCATTTCTTTTTTGTTAATATTTTAAAATTTTAATTATTTGGAGAAGTGAAACAAAGATTTTTGCTAGAACTAGTCATATTTTTTGATCTTAAATTTAATTTACTACAAGATATTTTAATTATTCAAAATTTTATTTTTAGTTTATTGTTTTTAATATATATTACTGAAAAATTCATGTGTAAAATCGTTTATTTTAGTAATCATATTTAGAGAGTTAAATTAACTGTGAAAAATTTTTCAAAAAACTATTTCTCCAAGCACAAATTTCGAAAAGATATCGCATTGTTTAGGTAAATAAATGAAAATCTGAAAGTTTTTTTTTCAATTTTACATTTAATTTAACTCTAAGCTCATATTAAATATATTTAAAAATATTCCAAAAATTATTAAAATAATTTAATCAAATAGAGCTTTTAAATGTGATAAATTTGGATACTATGGTATTCAAATAAAAATTAATCCGTTTTTGATAAATCAAAATTTACCAAAATAAAATAAATTAAAAAAAATACTAAGCACTCAAAGGTCAGAGTGGTCTTTTGAACCGCTTTTGTTACTTCCTTTATTTATCCAATAAATCTTATAATTTTTTAATAATTTTTAATCATATTTTAACTAAAAAATATTGTACACAAAAGAACTTACTCATTATAAGCGATTATTTTTACTAATCTAAGTTCGGATTAGAAGTTAACAAGAAATGAAGTGAATCTAGATTAAGATAATAGAACATTAAGTGCGAGATTTTTTGTCGCCTAATTTGTTATCAATTATCAATATTTTATCTTTTTTGTAAAGTTTGTTCATTTTTTTGAAAAAAATAACTCATATAATATAGTATTATTATTTTTTATTAGTTTAAAGTCACATTGACAAAATTAAAAAGAGTTGAAAAAATATTCATATCAAAAATGTAATAAAAAATATATATAAAAGTTAAACTTGAGCAAAGTCTACTCTTAGAAGACCGTTAAGTAAGATATTAAACGATATTAATCTCTTCCTTGACTCTATGGTTAATTTTGTTTATGACAAATCTAATTGAATCCACTAAACCAGTATTTAAGCTTTTAAAGTTAAATTCTATCAAAGTTTTAATCATAATATAATCCATTAGCTAGCAAATAATTATCAAAACTAATTGGAAATGGACACAAATGTGAAAATTTGGGTCTATTAGACTCAAACAAATTTATTTTCAACAGTCTCTATGATAGAGAAGTCTCAAATTATCAGCAAAACATTACTCTATTAAGACACTTGTTGGATAATTATAATGAAAACAATATAAATATTGTAGATTTTAATAGCATAAATTTAGATGAGCATATAGATTGAATATTTAAATTCGTCGTAAAAAAAAAATTGAGTTTGTCAAATTGAATTACTTTTACATTTATTTCATTTAATTTTGAAGTTATTTTTTTTAATAAATTTTGTCCTATGAGGTCTATACAAGTTTTTTTGTCAATAAATAATAATATAATTGGCGAAAAAAGGATTACTCTTTTAATGCTTATTTTTTTAGCTAAGAGTGTCACACATTTGATTTTTAAATAGTAAATTTTATTAAAAAATAATTTTATTTTCATAATAACGAGTCAAATAATATGGAGCGAAAAATCCCTCAGGTCTTTGAGTGTTAAACAAAGTGCAACACTCAAAAATTTTTTATCTTATGTAAAAATAAAAAATAAAAAAAAATTTAAATTGATTTCCTTAATAACTATGTAGCACTTTTTATTTTTCACAAAGAAAAAAATTATGGCATCA
The DNA here is from genome assembly GCA_016987375.1 of Brachionus koreanus. Lineage (NCBI taxonomy): Eukaryota > Metazoa > Rotifera > Eurotatoria > Ploima > Brachionidae > Brachionus > Brachionus koreanus. The sequence continues at coordinate 865,632 of PJRA01000444.1, read as the reverse complement.
ATAAGTTTGAATTTAAGGGTTTTATTTCTGGCTGATTTTAATCTATAACGGCAATATATAACTTACGAAAAAGGCAAAATTTTCTAACTATCAAAATATGGCATAAAAAGTTGGTTCCTTACGATAAGAGAACTAATCATTAAAGGCATTGCTAATTTTGGTAGCAAAAAAAAGAACAAAAATTTGAAATTCATTCTTCAAAACGTGTCAGCTGATAAAAATTTTGTATTTCCCAAGTTTATCGGCTGGAGAAAAAAATGTGCAATTCAATTCTAATAATTTTTTATTGCTAATTTTTAAATGAACACCTGCAGAATCTGGTAGTTTTTCATCTAAAATAAAAATTTATTTGATTGTATTTTTTGTTCTAAAATTCACATTGCCGTTAGGAAAAGAATGATGAAAAAACGGTGAGAAATATAAACTCAGCAGGTTTAAAACTAGTTCGGTAGTTAACAACAGAATCTGTATATACCAAATTTGACAAAACACATTACTTCTAAAAATATTTTGCTTTAAGGAAAATTTCAGAATAATTCAGCAGCCTTTGAGTTTTAGATAAAATTTTATTTAAAAAAAAAAATAATTCACAATAGAAAAATTAACTTAATTTTCAATTTAAAAAAAAAAGGAAAATTTGAATTAACGAAATGCTGTCAGGTTTCCACAAACGAGTCAAATTCGAACACAAACGATTTTCGCATATCGTTTCATCAGAACACTTCGAACATAACTCTACGAGCTTCGAGCCAGGAAAACAAAATCACATGGTGCGACTCGATCCGAACTTGCATTGAAAACCAGCCGAATCAGTGCGTCAAATGTAAACCAAAGCTGGTTGTTAACCCGATGCCTGCGTTTTCCAATAGTGCTACACCAACCGAGGAGCAAGTGACGGTCGGCCAATCTCATCAGCCAATGTACGTTCTAATCAACCAGTCGAAGACACACAGCCCAGGTCAGCTCACGCCGAAAACCGAACCGCTCAGCTACGAGGCTCTCAAAGGCCAGTACGAAAAGCTGTTCAAAGACAATTCAGAATTGAACTCGAAGTTTAAGATACTTGAGCAAATTCACTTGGACTCGGTGAACGAGTACGACCAGCAGCAGAGCAGACTTTGCAGTCAAATAGATGATTTGAGCGAAAAACTAGCCAAGAGCGAGAACGAACTGGATCTAGTCAACAAAAAACTTGGTCAAAGCAAAAGTGCCAATGAGACTAGTTCGAACGAGATTAAAAAACTAAACGACACAATTGATCAGCAACAAAAAGAAATTGACAAATTGAACAAAAAATTGTGCAAACAGATAAATTCAAGCAGCGACTTGGGCTGGAACAAAGAAGTTAAAAACTTGGATGCTCGAATTTCGGATGTCTTGGGCAAAATAAAAGAAAGAGAGCTCAATTTGGCACACAAAAACGACGAAGCACTTAAACTCAAGTGTGACAGACTTCAGAGTCAATTGGTCGACGCTCAAAATCAAATACTTCAACTTAAACAAGAAAATAGCCAAAACAAAATAGGCACTAATTTGCAGGACTTTAGTGACGATTTGACTAAAGTTTTAATGAGCAAAGAAGAAGTAATTACACAGCTGGAATCTCAAATTAGAGACAAGGATCGGCAAATATTTGACTTGACTCTTCAGCTAAACGAGGAAATAAGCAAAACAGACAAATTTCACGACGCATTCAATCTCGAATTGGACAGAAACAATCAATTGAAAAGTCTAACTGATAATCTAAATGAACACTATGTAGATGAGCTAAATCAGCTTAAAGATGAGCTTGAACAAAGTAAATCGTTGGTGCTGAATTTAGAGTCACGCATACGCGACATCACTGACCAAAAGGACATGTGCGACACACAGCTTAAGAATGCACACGAGTCGGCCAAAAACGAAATAGAAACTCTACAAGAAGAAATAAAGACACTTGAATTCAAGCTTGTTCATTCTCAGCGTCAAGCTCAGGAGTATCAAACAATTTTGGAAGACATGGACCTTGAAAATAGTCAAACGATAAGTCGATTGAATCAAGTTTACGCCAATTTAGGCGGTTGTTTGAATAGCTTGGATCTAAACTCAACAAATAGTTTACACATTAGACTCAAACGAAATCAATCGTATGTTAATTTGTTGACTAAGCAAATTATTGAGCTCAAGGATAAGACTTTGAACGAGCTGAGAGAGAGCGCTAAGCGCATGCAATGCGAATTTGATGCAGTCAAAGAGGAAAACATTGATCTAAACGATCACATATATTCAATTGATGTTTATATGAGAGAAAAAGAGGCCGAATGTGATCAATTGAAAAAGGAAAAAGAAGATTTGGCTCAATCGTTCAGTTCGGATGATCCGTATGAGCTATTTTTGAACAAACTTTATTTGACTTTGAGACAAAAGACCAAAGATATGAAGGGCTTGATGAAATTCTGCGAAAACGTGCATCTTTGTGATGAACAATTAGACGAGTCCATGGTGATTGGTCTTGTTCCCGAGCAGCAACAAATGTTCGACCATGGTGTCAAAAAACACGCTCAAAGGGACAAAAATTTTTTAAATTTGATAAAAAACGAGCTTAATGAGTTGATTGTGTACTTGGAGTCTGACGAATTGAGCGAGCTTAATTCACAGGTTACTAGCTACATGGCCGAACAATTGATACACAAGGCGGCTCTCAACGGCAATTTGAAGTTTGCTTGTGACATACTGCGCAAGAAAAGCGATGCTGTGTCCGACGGATCCAAATCTAGTGGCAAGTGTCAATCTCCCACTGGTCAAGTGCTCAATGTGGTCAATGTAAGCGAACAGGATGAGAAAATATTCAAATTGGCCAGCGAGCTGTTGTTGAGCGATGAGGACTCGTTGCGAAAATTGTCCGCTCAGCTTCTAAACGAAGTCCATCATTTGACTCAAATAAAAAGTGTTGTAACCACGTTGAAAAAATTGAGGCTCAGATATTTAAAGTCTATGAATAGTCTTGGTGTAATGAACAAAATTTATGATCAGCTTGACGATGAATGCTATCAAACGAATGAGAGCCAAGTAAAAGAGAACAAGAGAGACGACTCTGAACAAATTGGCTATATTTTTGAAGGTAATAAAACAAAAAATAGTTTAGTTTTTTTTATTTAAATTTATGTAAAAAGATAAATTGTTTTGCAAAAAAGTTGGTCACTCATTCACTTGACATGAATTTAAAATTTTTTTATTATTTAAAATTTTTTAACTGGTTAATAGAAATCAAAAAGTGATAATATATTTTTGAAGAAATTTTTTTTACTTGTGTAAATAAGACAAAATTTGGCAGCAGAGTAGTAAAGATTAAAACTGCAGCTTAGAAATTATAGATTTTTCTGTTTAGAATGTAATTAATGGCATTGTGAATTTTGGAACATAAAACAAAAACAAAAATTTTAAATTAAAAAAAATTTTTTTCTAAAGGTCCAAAAATTGTTATGCAAAATGTATCACCCTAATTTAGTCTGTGCAAAAACTCTGCAATTGTGCAAAACAGTATATGCATTATGAATTTATTAAAATTAAATTGCAGATGTTTTTTCACAAATTAAACTTGGATGATAATCTTGTATCAGCCGATACATTTTGCAAATCAAATTTTGGACCTTTAGAAAAAAAGTTTTTTTAATTTTAAAATTTTTATTTTTCTATTTTGTTCCGAAATTCACAGTGTCGTAATTAATTCCTTTATTGAATTCAATTTGTTGATAATTGTTTACCAGTTTGCATATCTGAATTAGATCCTCTCTTAATCTTGTTGAACTCAAGACGTTGTAGATAATCCAAGTCACGCAGTTCTGGAATTCATTTTATTGAATTTCGTTCAACTGTCTTAAGCTCATCTATGTATTTTTCTAAATAAGGACACCAAGCATACTCACAGCATATTCCAGGTGTAGTCTTACCATTCAGTAATACAATAATTTAATAGTCTCGTTACAAAGATACTTAAATGGTCTCTTGATTAGACACAACATTCTATTTGCTTTAGCCATTGCATTTTTTATTTGGCTAGTCCATTTTAAATCACTTTGTATGTAAATACCCAAATCCCTTTCAAAAGTTTGACTTACTATGTACAGTTTTGCTGAGTCGATCACTCTTTTGACCATTTACACACTATTAACACACACATCTATATCTGATTGAAGTATATAAATCGAGTTAAAATTATCAATTCTTAACAAAACCTTGTGTCTTCAACATAGGCTTCACAATGGTTTTGGATAATATTCAACATATCTTTAATATTAATAATAAAGAGGATAGGAACTAACACTGAACCTTTTGGTAGTACACTTTTAACTTTTACTCAACTTGAGCTGATATGCCCAAAAACTATCCTTTATGAACGTTCTAAAAGAAGCTTTCTATGAGAGACTTTATCGAAAGCTTTTGCAAAATCTGTGTAAATGATCTCAACTGGTAAACCATTAGAAATCGCTTCAGAAATAAAATCTAGAGTTTTCATTAAATTGATAAGACATGGCATTTTTGCCAAGAAACAATGCTGTGATGTGGATATTAAATTGTTTTCAAATAAATGCTCTAAAATTAGTTCTCTAATTAAGGAATTCAAAACTTTGCAAACAATACAAATTGATGATACTGAGTGATAATTCTGGGAAGAGAGTCTAAATCCCTCTTTTTGCAACGATATTGCATTTGCCAAGCTTTTCGTTGCTCTCTAATTATTTTCTAAAAAGAATTGAAAGAGGAAGAGCAAACAATAGTTGTTTCACTTTGTTTAATTTTTTTACCATGAAGTTTTTCTCTTTTTAAATTGGAACCTTTGTATTAAAATTTCACAGTATCAAAAACCTAGAAAAAAATGGGTACATTTGGCCTTTAAACTCACCTTTCAAGATCATTACACGAATATAAATTCTTAAAAATAGTTTTGAAAATGAATACAATTAAAAGATTTGAAGGCAATGTGAAATCTTAGAACAAAAATTACAGTACAAAAAAGAAAAACTATATAATTTTTTTTCTAAAATAGTATAATACTATACAAATTTGTACAAGCCAATTCTAAATTCTGCGAATACTCTTCATTTTTCTATAAAATGCTCATCATTAAAAAAGATTAGATATATTTTGCACAGTTGTTGCAGCATTGTACTGTTTACAGAACCATTTTTGTGCAACTAGAAAAAAAAATGATATAGTTTTTCTTTTTTGCACTGTAATTTTTGTACTAAGATTTCACATTGCCAGATTTGTAAAAATATTTTTAATTAAAAAAAAATAAAGAAATTCTGTACACTGAAATTCTGTAAGTTTGATAAATTTATGAATTAAATTAAGTGAAATTTATTCATTACTTATGAAATAAAAAAAAATTAATTTTTAATTTTTTACAAAATCAGGATTTTAAAAAAAAATAGATATTTTTTACATAACGAAACAGAATTATATAAAATAAAATTTTTTCATTATTTTTATTTTTTTTAAATTTATTGCAAAAAATTTTTTTAAGCTATTCGAGACATTTACATTCAGCACAAAAATCAAGTAAGCGATCAGCTCAACGAAGTGCACAAGTTGATGTCTATTTCGTCCTTTAATGATTTAGTAGCACACTTACAGTAAATGAAATATTCAAAATTTGTATAAATTAAAACTTTTCTGTACGAATTATTTTATGTCAAGAAACGAAAATTCAGTGTTGAAAGAAGAAATTGTCAGACTTAATGAACAGTCGTCGGCAAGAAGCAATAATTTTGCTGAAAAAAAATTTTCGAATAGAATTTTTAGTCCGAACAATTTTCAGTCTAAATCTGGAACTCAACTTAAAAAGTTTGGTATGGCTACTGACAATAGTTCATCAAAAAATCCGCACAGTCATCATATTTTGACAGGTTTGCAAAATATTTTTAAAAAATTTCGCAATCTTAAACATTTATTCAATTTTTTTAAGATCTCTTGAACCAGGATGATACAATGTGTTGAGCAAAAAAACTAAAAAGCATTTATATTAATCAAACTTTTAATATTTTAATCTTGTTTAATTTTGTTGTGTTTGTTAAACCTTTAAAAAAATGATAGATTTTTTTAGGCTATGAAGCAAAGAAAAGAATTTAGAGCCTTTTTAACAAGGATCCTTCATTTTAGAATTCTTTTCGAGAGCTTGATGATTTTTTTTTTAAATGATAATGTGTGGGCATTGCCAAAATCCCAAACATCTTGAATTTTTCATTCACAATTTTTCCTACTGGTCTAATTTTTATAAAATCTAAATTTTAAAAAGAAAAAACTTTAACTCTATTTTTTTCTACTCAAATTGTATAAAACCTGTTTTCCTTTCATTTTCGAGAAGTTAAAAAACAAATTTAATGAAAATGATAAAATAAAAGTCTAATTTTTTTGTAAATTTTTTTTCAATAAATAATTACATTAGCAAAATTTTTTGAAATTTTATCAATAAAATAAAATAATTAACCAATATTTAGTCTTATTTCTTTGACTTTAGGTATATTTTAATGGGATTATTTGGTTCTAAACAATATATAAGACCCATTAGTAACATATCTGGTTGAATTGAAAAAAAAATTAATTCTCCACTGATTCATGATATAAAATCAAATTCAATTTGGATAATTATACACTTAAATAATGACATTTTCAAATAATTTGTTTTTTTCTAATTTAGTTTTAAAAATTTTATCAAATGATTAAGAAAATTATTTTTTCAATTAAAGCAAAATACTTATGTAAGGAAAATAATATTTCACTGTTGTTCTGACGCATCTGAAATCATTTTATTAACTTAGAATTATTACGAAATAGAAAATAATTTTATTATTAATATTTTCATAGAATGCAATTTAATAAAGAATCAAGAAAGAATTATGCGTTGGCTTTTTTTAAATTTTTATCAAGAAAGCGATTTAATAAAAATTTAATGTTCAGTCATAAATTTTTCTATTTTTTGGTTAAGATTGAATATTTTTCATTTTTAATGGTATTTGCTAAAATAAACAGAATAGAATCCTCCACAAAATGATATGATTTATCGGTTAAACTGAAGTAGTAGTGAGGGTCGGATAGCTTCATCTAATGTTGATTCGGCTCTAAGCCTTGGCTTCAATGCTTCAAGCAAAAACAACACCAATTCGAACTTAAATATCTTTTTCTTGATCTTTGATCTTGTCTGAAATTTCATAAAACTAAAAAAACTAAACTTCAAAATTTGAAGTTAGTTTAATACTTTTTAGTGCCTTTCTGAATATCAGTCGGTTTCAGAGTTGCTAATATATAAGTTTTTAATTTCTATTTTTTTAATTAATTTTTTAATTTTGAGACTACATTATATAAAATATTAATTTAAACAAAAAGCAAGTTTTTTTTTTAAAGTCACTTATATGGAATATTCAAAATACAAAAACATTTCAGATAAAAATGATGCTTTTCTGCCCAAATAATCAATCGATCAATCAAAATATTTATTTTATTAATTTATCATCTATTTGAACATGGATTGTTTCAGCGTTTCATATTTCTGTCATTTATTTTTCTTGCTCTTGAACTAAATATTTTACAAGAAAAATGATGAATGGGTTTTATCTTTTTTTAATGATTTATCCCAGACTTAATTATATTTTTTGTCAAGCTCAATTTTTCGCAAGAATATTTAAAAAGAAATAAGAACTTAAACTTATTTTTTAATTTTAATCTTTAATTGTGTCATATTAATTTAACTCTTTAAAATCTTGACTCAGCCATGTAAACAAAACCAGTCAAAAACTTCACGAACATCAAGAAACATTGTGAACTTATTTCTACTAGAAAAAAAGTTTTTTTAAAAAAAGTTTTTTAAATAAAATCTGAATTCTTTATTTTATTAGTTGTCATAAACCTATTTTATTTTAGGCAACAAGAAAATAGATATACATTTGATAGCTTATTTTTATGGGTTTGTTTTAAACTGATGCGGTGTTAGAATTGAAATAAAATTCCTCCGGATCAAGTTAAAAATTTATGTTTTTTTGAAAATTAATATAACACAATTATGAAAACACTATTTTAATTTTTAAATTTAGTTACAAAGACAAAACTTAACTTTTTTATTTTATTTAATTTTTTCTTTTAAATCATTCTCGCGGTTTTAGCTGAATAAATATTATTATTTTTATTATAGAAATGTGCTAATATTGTGCTAAGATATATAAATTAAACAGTGATAAAGATTTTTATTACTTAAATCATGAGTTTTTTCGTAAGGATTTCCAAGTAAATTTTTTTTTTTGGTTTATTTGTGTCGGACACAAATAAACCTTGGCATTCAAATTAAAATTATCTCGCTTATGTTAATTAACATACATACTGCACTATGCATGCTCCAGGTTTATATTTCAAACCTTGCATATAAATTAAATACATTAAATTAAATTTTTAATATTTTAATACTTGAGATTTTTTCATGAAATGATCATTTTCTAATTTCTCTTTAATGCTGGATTAAATAGATTATTTTAAAAATTGATTTTTATTTTTAAAAAAAATCTCAAGTTTTAATAATGCTGTATTTTATCTTTAAATTTGATTTAAAAGACCGCAAATCAAAAGGTAATTGAGGAATGTTTTTTAGCATCCATATGATTATGTTTAGTAAATGAACCAAAATTATTTGCCTTAATTCTTTTTTTTTTAATTATCGCTTTAGTTAGCATTCTAAGTTTTAGAATAAAATAAAACATACATCATATAATCATCATTTTATTAATAAAATTTTTAATATTTTGATCGATTTGTTTCTGATAGTCTAGAAGGAATTTTGTCAAAAAAATATTGGTAAGTCCTTAAAATTTAGGATCTTACAATCTTTTTAGTACCTATTAAGTGTGATCAAATATCATCTATGATTTATTTGCTACCTATCCTTTTTGAAATAAAAATGAAATCTAATTTTTTCATAGTTAACAATATATTTTTTGATCTTTGATATTATAGTGATTAAAACACAGAAACAGAAAAAGCTTACCACGCTTTGTTTTAGATTATCTTAGTACTTTAGTATATAATTTAATCTTTCCTAAAGCTATATCAACTTGAAATGAGACAATAGACGCAAATTGTTGAAAAAGCTTTTTTATTTTGGGCTAGATAACACTTGGATTTAAATTGATAAAATATGTATTTTGCAAGATATTTTATATTTTTTATTTTAATTAAATTGGAAGTTTAACTCTTTTTTTTAAATTCATTTAATTATTTTCTTAATAAAATGTATTATCAAGGATTTTTAATTCAATTATGTTGATGATTAATTAAAATAAGAAAAAAAATTTTTTTTTCAGTCTTAATACCAGAGTTTTCTAATGAACTGTAATCATGAACAGTATGTCATATAAACAAAAATTTCAATCTCTTTAATCACTAAATCTTTTATGTAAGATCTTGATTTAAATAAATTAAAGACTTTACTTTAATTGATTATTTTGGTGCTTCCAGCACAAAAAACTATTCTTGAAACTAAAAATAGATTATTTTAACTAGTGATCACTAAGCTTTTGAAGTAACTATGTTTAAAAGCCAAACGTATTGAGCTTAATAATTGATAATTCAATCTGAGGCTGAGATGGCAACTCCAATAATTTGCCAGGAACTCGATCCATTGAAAATTTTAGGTTAATGTTAAAATATTCTAATGAAAATGTATTCCCTAATTAAGACTTTTTGAATGCAGAAAAAAAGGCAAGAGAATGAAGCGGATAATTAGAAAATAATAAAAAAAAATAGTTAAATAAATAAATATTGTTTAAACAGAATTAATAAAATTCAAAGTTGTTGTATCAGCTCTGATTTTGAATAAGAAAAATTCTCTTCGAAATTGATAATAAGAGAAACTAATTAAATATGAAGAGTGTAATTTAAAAAGGAAAAAATTATTTGAAATTTAATATTTTGACTCAGTTTTTATTTAAAAAAAACTACAACAGTAAGACACTTTAAAGTTATTGCGAAAACTTAGTTATCACTTGTTAAACAGCAGTATGTTCAATTAATTTTTTAATTTTACTTAAACTCATTTTAATTTCTCTTTCAAAAAATAGATATTAAATAAACACTATTTAAAAGTTTTTGAATAATATTTGTACAGCTGGATGGATGAAAAAATCTTCAAATTTCAGATAAAAAATTGCTCTGATCCAATCTTATTTTTAGCTATTAGACAAGCTTAATATATTTCACTTAAATTGCTCTCAACACGCAATTTATTTTAAAATTTAATAATAATCTTAACATTATTGTATTTTCTTTTTATCTTTTGCAGAACGATAACTAAATTTCATGTAACCAAAAATCTCATTGAAACTAATTTGAAGCTAATCAAAGCCGAACTCAATCACTCGAAATCCTATTGAAGTCGATATTCTTGAGAATTTTTCATATTTTTCACCAAAAAAAAAATCATCTTAATTCAATAGGTTTACTTAAATCTTTTATTGAATTTACAAGTATCATGGTTTTTATTTTAGTTATACATTGAAAAAATAATCAAAAAATTTCTTTTTTCAATGTATAACTATAGACTAGAATAATTCATAGAAATTTTCCGTTTTATAAAAATATCTTTTATCAAAACATTTTAATTATTTGCTTTTACATAAGCTTTTAGTTTAATAGTCTGATTACTGATTTTGTTAGTATTAATGTTTGATTAATTTTATATTAAGCATTAAGTAAATAAATTTAATGTTTTCAGCTGAAGAAGATAAACAAAAACCATCGAGGAAACATTTTTCAATTTTATATAATTTTCAAGATTAAACAGGCTTTTATTAATGCAAAAAATATGTTCAATTAACGGTAAGATGCTTTCAAATTTTTAATTTAAAATTTAAAGAATGCTCAAGAACTATTAAATAACAATTAAATGAATCGTTTAGGTTTAAATACATGATAAAACTAACTGTATTTATTAGTTATTTTTATCTTTAAAAAAAGCATTTCAAATACTTAATTTAGGATTAAATTATTGATAACATTTGGTAAATGCACTGATCTCATTAAACTACATGCAACTAAATGTTCATCTTTGTGCGCTATACGAAAAATTTTTGATTTAAAAAAATTAATCCAATTTTCCATCTAGATCTTCAAGTGTTTTTAATTAATTACTTGCTAAAAAAAAAGAACTAGGAATAAAATATTAGAATGTTTGAGCATGAAATTAAAGTTTTTATTATTATTTTTTTTTGTTTAAATTAAAATATTTTTCTTCATCATTTAACTATTTGACGCCTCTTTTTCTTGTCAATTTCTGCTTAGATTTCCGTATCGTTTTTCTAGTTCTTTGGTTGCTAAGTTTCAACATCCGAAAATGATCTCTCTTTTTTTTTTTAATATTTTTTATTAGCAAAAACTGAACAAACAATGTGAAGAGCGCGACAAAACTCAATTTGGGCCCAAATATTTGACATGTTTTGCCTTCAGGAATAATAAATCCTAATTAATAAAGTGATATATATTAATAATTCTAATTTTTTTTGTTTTAAAAATTACTGAATCATTAATTTTATACTAGTTTTAAATGAGATATTATTTTCTGTTTTAATTAAAACCTATTCTAATTTAGTTGACTGAATGGTTCTAATTTGATTTGATAATAAAATTAGATTCCGACATGCTATCATTCTCTTAAATGTTTTCGGAAAGTTTGACTAATCTATAATTGTACTTTCTAATTTTAAATCAGAAAAAAAATTAATGTCAAAAAATTATTGTTATCATTAAAAAATATTGAAAAAAAAATTAATCCAAATTATTACGTCAATTTTTTAAGCCCACGTTGATTCTTGTTTTCTTTTTTTTCAAGAAAACTATTTAAATTCTATAATAAATTTTCAATTTTCAATTGAGTTATTAACTTGTCATCAATTTTGAACTAAGATATTTTCCGAATATTTTTATAATTAAAAAATTAATGTGTTTTTTTTTTTTCAATTTATTTCAATATTTTAGATAAAAATTATAAATTTTTGACTATTAAATGATGAAAATTCTATTTTATTCAAAATTAAGATGACCGCAATTCACTTTGACAATAAAACCAAATACATAAAGCTGTTCGAGTACACTCAGTTACTAACTGGTCTTTACTTGTTGCCCTTTATTAGTTTGTTCGGAATAATTGGCAGTGTTTTCAACATAATGGTGTACAAAAACAGCAAAAAATACTCAACCAATGTCTATTTAATTGCTCTGTCACTGTCCGACATAATTAAATTAATAAATGATTTTCTGTATTTTCTAATTAGTTTAATATCTAGATTGGACAGCTCATTGGGAAATTATTTTTTCAATAAAATGTATCTTTATTCTCATTACATCTTTGTAGCCACAGCAATTAACACTGCATGGCTGACTTGCAGCATAGCTTTGGACAGATACTTTATTCTAATGTACAACAGAGGACACCAAAAATACAGAAAATATTTTTTTTCCATTTTGATGAGTCTGTTCATAGCAATTATGGCTTCTGTGATAGCCATACCGGCACCATTATTCCTAAAATCAGTACAAGAAATAGACCCACAAACAAATCAAACAGTTAGCAAAGTAGGCGAGTCAACTCTCAATGACTCTAATTTCAAAATAATCTACAGCTATTTCAATGCCATTTTTAGGGCTTTTATTCCCCTAGTCATCATAATATATCTTAATTTCAAAACAATTCGAATCGTATACGAGAAAAAAATGAAAAAAAAACCATTAAGTAAATTAATACAGAGGAAAGAAAAATCAAAATCAAAAATATCAATTATGTTGATTGTGATAGTGCTAACATTTACCATTTGCATGTTCCCGGATGCTATCATGACAATGATGCAGCTTGGCTATGCCAACGAGACTTATTTGGTTAGAGCCATTCGTGAGATAACCGATCTGCTTTTGGCTGTTAATTCTGCGACAACTTTTCCAATTTGTTATTATTTTAGTCTTCAATACAGGGCCAAGTTCAAAGAAATGTGTGGTCTAAACAGAACAGAAAATGGCCAAAATGCAGCTAGAAAAATTGGGGAAAATGCAACCATTTTCGTGTCTAAGGCAGGAGATGAAACTCCCAATTTAATTAAAAAAAATCTAGTCAGAGCTAACTCAGAAGTTTAATTTATTCCAATTAATGTCCAAAACTGCATAAAAATCAAATAAAAAAATTTTTTTTCTAAATTTTTTAATAAATATTTTCCGGTGAATTAAATTTAATTAAATTTTTGTCAAAAAATAGTTTCTTTTAAATTAATTAAATATTTTCAAATGTAAATCCAATCAATATTAGGTTTATTAAAAGACAATATTTTCTAATTTTTGATTTTTATGTCAACAAAATTATTTTAGGAAGCTATTTTTGAATAGTTAATCAAATTTGTATATGTTTTTAATATTAAATATTAACTAATATGATCGAAAAAAGAAAAAATTAATTTTTTTTTGTTTAAATTATTTTTTGCTTAATTAATCATAAACATAAGACATTTTCACTGAACTCAATATCTTTAAAAGCTTTTTTAATTATACTTTTAACGAGATTAAAGCAGAGGCTTTTTAGAGTAAAGAAGTTTGAAAAAGCTCGAGAAAACTTTTCTTAAAATAGAAAGTATTTTAGGATACTCTGAAACGCCTATATTTTAACTAAAAACAACAAAACAGTTTTAATGACAAAATTATTCAATTAATTAATCTCTCGTTGTATTTTATACAATTATTAAAATAAATTGCTCTAATAATTTTATACTTTAAAATTTAATTTTTGAATTAACAATTAAAACTAATCGAGGAAGCACTAAATCAAGTTTTTTTTAAAGATGTTAAATTAACTACTTTATCTACAAGATAGGAAACAAAGAGTAGGAATAGGTCAGTATGACTCTGATTGGGTTGATGTACTAAGCGGGGTTCCACAAGGTTCAGTTCTTGGTCCGTTATTATTACTGATCTTCATAAATGATTTACCACAGCTAGTAAGTCACTTTTGTTAGCTGTTTGCGGAAGACAGCAAATTGATTAATGTCATTAGAAATACA